>JAJHUR010093210.1:0-123533 GCA_027495735.1 Lutjanus campechanus
AAGTCATTTTTGGGGTGCTTTTATTAAAAGTTTTAAAAGTCTGTTATTTTACCAGTACTTGAGTGTGCATTAGATGATGTAATCTCCTTAGATACTTTAGTAGTGAGTGGTGAGCACATTCCAAATTAATATCCAAACCTTTCAACAGCATTTTTGTAGCCAATAAGGCACTTATATTGCAAACAGACCAATGAAAACCACAACATACTGACGAATGAACCCTGCTGCACCAGGCTCAGCTTTGGAGACGTGACTGTGACCAGACTGTGGGCAGAACAGAGCAGGAGTTGGGAGTAATTTAGACTGGAGATTTGGCGAAGCCCTTTCAAATAAGTGCCTGTTATTGATGATTTATTAAACATCAATGGTTAAAAAGCAGCTAATACTACAGTATAAGTAGTTTTTGAGAAGAATACTCTGTACTTTTACTTAGAGTATAGATTTTCAGCAATATTTCCACTACTGCTCAAATGTAAAGGTATTGGATGGCGCTCAGCTTGTGGTGCTCAAAGTGCCACAAAAATACATTTGAAAAACCCTGCACAACTTTCTTTCTAGTTCTTTCCACGGTAGAAAGAAAATAGTTCCTACATCAAACTGCTCACAGCAAGGTCTGTGGTTTATCAAATGTATTTTTGTGGCACTTTGAGCACCACAAGCGGAATGCCATCTAGTTCCATTATACTGGAGAGAAGGCAGACATCTCTATGGCCAATATCTCCAAAACTCGGCGTCTCACACCAAAACAGTCCTGATGGATGAACAGCACTTGTGGCCCAGGGGTGTCTCACAAAAGTCTGGCCCCTATACACAAGCAGTGTCTGTGGCCCCCTTCCTCTCTGGATCTGTCTTACACATGTCTTTTGAAAATTTTTTAGTCACTAATGAACTCTTCATACTACATTTGATCAAGTAGCCTACTAATCTGTATTATGCGCTCACGTGTTCAGTTTGAAATCTCATCATATTTTGGTAACTAAAATAACTGTTAATAGCCATTCCATGAGTAAGTAAAGTTTTATTTATATAGCACCTTTTAAAATAACATTGCAAAGTGCTGCACAGTATATACATACAGAAAACTAATTGCTCACTGTGTTAGTTCTCCTCACCTTTATTTTGAAAGAAATTAGTCAAAAAAAAGTTTTCCCCCAGTTTACAGTCTTTCTCTTTTCTTTTCTTTTTTGGTACCTTGATTTCCCTTTCTTTGTGAAAGGGAAATGACTCACAGTGCACATTGGTGCCTCAGTATCAGTAATCACTTGGCTTGTAGCCGATAGCTGTGTTTAGAGACTGTGAGCCAGACTGAACCATTTTGGACCTTTTTTTTTAACAGGTTAGAGCATCCACTAGTTTTTCTTTGAATACAAAGTTCAGTCTCTCAACCAATTTATTTAGCCAGTTTTAATTTATTTGTGAAACCATGAAAAAAAGAAAAACAAACATTTAATTCAAGGTTTTTTCGAGTGCCCTCCACCCTTCGGGAGCCCTGGGAAGTTAGTCACACTTTTCCTCTCATTGCAATACCCCTGTACAGCCCAGGTGAAAAAGTAAATTTTTGATTTGGGGATGAACTGTCCCTTTAAATTAGTGTGTTATTCATTTATCAAAGTAAATGCGAAAAATGCTAAAGTCTTCAGAGTTTAGTTTTGTATCATCTATGTTCCTACATTAGTCCCTAATGTTGAAGACTCTGGCGAGGATATGTCCTTAACCCTATTCTCTCCATTCTCTGGTAGTGACAGTTTCTTACAACCATTCATCAACATCTTGGCTCTTGTGGTGCAAAAAATGGGGCAAGTCAGGTAAGTGTCCCAATTCAGCAGTTTTGAAAGGCAGTAACTAATGATATCTCAGGAACGGGGGCTGCTGCTGTTTCCCTGAGAACTTTCCTTCCTGTTCCATTGTGTGTTTGTGTGGCTGGATAGCTAGCTAATGGCCTGTCTCTGATGAATTAGGGGGTCTGACACCCTGCAAACACACTCTCCCAAGGTCAGAGCAGCCCACAGATTACCATATCCGGGGGCTTTAACAATCTAACACAGCCTCAAGTCAGTCGGATGACAATTGAGTCGAGCACACAAGAAGATAAGGGAGTTGCAGAATGAGGGGGGTTTGGCTCCAACGGAAGAAATTGCTTTTAAAGTGGAGAAAACCTGCGGTGATCTCTGCTGCTGATGTCCCCCAACAGTGGCTGTGATGCCAAGTGTCCATTTGTGCATCCCTCTCAGTTAGGGCGCACTTGCAGTTGTTCACTCGACAATGTTATCCCTTTTCTTTATTGAAGGCTGGTATTCAACCCTCCAGTCTGTGTTAAAGAGTCCTCTTACACCCAGCAAAGTGCTGAGTGAATGTGCTGTGCCGAAGCACTTCCATATTTCTTCACAATAGCACCAAGTTGTTTTCAAATACGGCATAGTATAATGTTCCATTAAGCAGTGTAACATATTGTATAATGCATTACATTGATTCATAACTGAATGGTCAGTGTGTGAGCCTTGCAGTCAGGTAGACTGTGTCGCAAAGAAGTAAATAAAACCGTCAGAGAGGGGAGGGACATTCAGATTAAGACATCCAAACATATGCACAAACATGGCCTCTTATATCTAAACCAAAAATACAGTACATGCATGCTCACGGAAGCAAATTGTAACACATAAGGGCATACACACATCCACCCACACACTTGCCAAATGTGTCTGCAGGGAGCTGGCTAAAATGTCAAGCTATGTGCATGGCTGCCTCCTGTCGACGCCTCTCTCCTTATTTCACAGCAGCACCTGGTGGTGACAAAGAGCACAGAGGAGAGAGACTCCCCAGGAGAGGAGAGGAGGGGAGAGGAGAGGAAGGGTACAGGACAGGAGAGGAGAGGAAAGGATGAAAGATGGAGAGGAGTCCACCCATTCCCTAGACAACAGACCCTCCCTGTCCCATCATGTTCTACTCGCCAGTCAGTCCAACTCAGGGCTGCTTAATTTCACTTTGAATTGACGATGTTCGAGCCCCTGCCAAAGTTTGAGGGATTTTAGACGTAGTACCAAAGCCAAGGAGCATAATGAATGAAAAGCCCCTTCCCAAATTGATTTCAAACTAAATCAAACCCTGGTATTCAATTATCTGCCAGAGCTGCCACTGAGGAACTTTAAAGTTGTATAGAGGCAGAGAAAGAGAGAAAGAGAATGCGGGGAGGAAAGTGAGGAGAGGGAAAGGGAAAGAGGACGGTCGGAGCAGAATGCAAATGACTCCATCCCTGCGTGGTGTCAGAACAGGTGGCCCAGTGGTAGCGCTGGGGCTGATGAATGAGCTGTTGAAGTGGAGCCCATTGCTACCTCTAGCTAGTGGCAGCTCCAATTCTGCCTAGTTAAGCATTTGGCCTCCTCTGCCAGGAAGGCTTAATTGAAGAAATCATCACAGGGACCGGGACAGATCTGGTGTTACTGGGACCAAATTGTCTGTCTGCCCAACCAGACTGTAACATCATAATAGTGTGATACTATCCATCCACTAATCACAAGAAGAGTGTTTCATTACGGGATACCAGACCAGGAGCAGATTCCTTTTTATTATGCACCCGGTGTGAATTGCTTCGGTGTATTTGCTCCAGTCAGAAGCTCATACTTTATGATCTGTTCATGTAGATTACTGGCTCCCACTGTTGTTTAAAAAATCCATTAAAAAACAGCTCACAAAGACGTACTGCTGCTTTGACTAATGTAATACATCATGTCGAACAGCACGTGTATTGCTGGTTTTCCTAACATGCCTTTATCACTCAGGTAATTACTGTTTTAGTATTATTTAATACAGTATTACACCTGCATGAGGAAGACAAAATGTCCTGTTCTTTTGTGACATTTGTTTTTTCTTCCTTTGTAATATTTAATTCACTTTAACGCAGCCCGTTAGACATTACTCACAGCCGACAAGCCGACCATGAGGCAGGGAGCAGAAGGAGTGCAACCCGATTGGTTTATCTTAGCAGAGACCAGTGGCTTTTTTATTGTATCAGAGAGCGAGGGTAATTATTGGTAAATTACAAAAACCTGTCCTGTCAGCGATATCAAGCAGAAACCAATCAAGTCATTGACACTGCAATTGCGTTCCAAAAAACAAGTAGCCTTTGGCCTCCTGCCGCACCTGCGCACAGTGCATCAAATGTTTGGCCTAACAAATGAACGACTGAATGCAATTATAATGTACTATCTCTGAAATTAGGCCTGCCATGGTGTTAATTACATAATTACTGAAGATGTCAGCGCTATGCGGGAGGGTGGAGTGTCAGTGGAGAGAGTGGAGCATGCGGGGAGGGATGTTGCTTTGCTTTCAGGGATGAACTATAGACGCTTCTTTGATTCATGATGCCGGCTTTGTGGAAAATATCGCCTTTGCCAAGTTAATTTTGAAAAGGCCAGCATATTTGGGCAGAGACAATCAGCCTGACCTTTCTGAGAACAACCCCAGTTTTCACTCTTTCACCTCTTTTTTTTGTTCTTTCTTTTTCCCTTTCTTTCTTTTCTTTCTACTGTCTTTCTTTCTTTCTTCCCATCTCTCCTTCACTCTCTCCCTCCCTGGGTTCAGCGAAGCCGACATGCACGTCCTTGACAGCAGCGTCTGCTAATAGAGACCGCCATTGTTTATCAACACATCCCACTGATGAAGCGGCCTTCCCGTTTCTGTTGGAATATTTGTACAAATTTATTGGAGGCTGCCTCTATTAGACGCAGGCCTTTGCTAGGAAACAAGTATGCTCCTAGTGTAGACAGACAATTGTATTCTCCTGCTTGTGTACTTCACTAATCAAGGCGACGCAGATGACTTTGCCGTTGTTCTGTGTGCAGTTATATCATGCAGATGATTGGAATATCAATTCATTCCACACTTGCAGCCTCATGGCTAATTTGCAATGGCTCTATATCAAATGTGTCATGAGAATGGGGAGCCATATTTCCCTTGCAGAGAATATGGAGCAGAATTTGTCATTTGCCATTCAATGCGTACCTCTCCCTGGTGCCATTTGGTATGGAAACTGAGGCTGGGAGTGTGTGTAAGAGTGAGTGAGAGGGAAAGAGTGGAAGTAAGTGTTAATGTATTTATGTTGAGTGTGTTTGAGAGTGTTTGTCGCCAGGATCTGGGGCTCCAGACAGACAGACAGAGTATGATGGGGCCAGGGTGCCCCAAACGAGATGCAGATGAGGAGCCATGCTGAATAATCATGTACCATCACCACGCTTCCACAGACAGGGAGGGGTCTCCGTCACAGCTGTTTGAGCCCAGACACAACCCCACCACCGCCCTTCCCATCCCTCCATCCCCCACCTGTCTCCCCGTCCACCTGTCCCGTGTCAGTACTGCCAGCAGAACAAACTCTGACGAGACTTTTCTAGGAACTGAAAATAGTTTACCTCCTCCCTGTTCTGTGTTATACCTCCACCCGCTGCCTCCTGCCTCGGTAGTCTGCTGTTTTCACAGGAAATTAGCCAGACGTCCCCTGAGGTGGATCTCGTGCATAGCAAGATATCTGCCTGTCAAGGTGTTCTACGGCTTCTGCATTCATTTGCTGCTCAGCGTCTCTCCCTCACTCTCTTCCCCCTTCTTCTTCTACCTCTGCATCTGACCCCTGCAACTGCTCTGTCTTAAAAGTGAGTTTAGAGTCCCTGTCTGAACCACAGTACTTGAGCAGTGTTTTTCCTTTGTTTTATCTAAAACAAGTATTTGCTTTACACTGTGGACAGATGCCAACCCTCCCGATTTTCTCAGGAGAGTCCCGTTTTTCATTGCCCTCTCCCAGTATCCTCCCAGGTCACATTTCTCCCATATTTCTCTGGATTTATGACAGATTCCTGGCACTTTACAGTGGGTATAAGTCCTACAACTCTAAAAGTCTACTGTTTACACCCAGACAACAATACAGCTACACAAAAAGTTGTTTCGTGACATGGAAAGAGAGCTACTCTGGCCTACTGTATCCACTTCTCCTTAATACATCCATGCTCGCACATCATCCTCCTCCTCAGTGAGTGAGAGACAAAGAGAAACATGGAGAGCGCTAAGAGAAAGAAATACTCAGACATCCTGGGGCCGGTATTTGAAAACTTTTGATCTAGATCCGAATTTTCCAGATTTTGTAATCCTTTTTATTGCTATCCCAGCTGAAACAAATCTTGTAGGTTTTGTCCTGGTTTTTCAATTTCAGATAGAATCATTCTGATACCACAAAGATCAAGATTACAGAATCTGTATTTGCAGTCTTGTCAAAGTAACATTTCAATAACACAGATGTGAAAATGTTGGCAAGTGTGGATCAGTTTGCATATTACTTATATTCACTTCTCCTCCATCTTCTTCTTATCATTATAATTATTATTTTTCTTATTATTAGCCAGTCACTTAATCAATATCATTATCCTTCCAGTACTGGCCAAAATCACTCTATTTTGGGGGGGGGGGGTGTAATAATGTGATACGAACTATTAACCTCAAACCTAAACTATCATGTAAATGCTTAGCCTTAGAGAGAGAAGTGCCACAAGTAACACAGATGAAATTTATTTTAATTTTAAAAGTTTGAGTGGTGCTGATCAATCAAAAATGCTGCAAAAAAATTTCTGTGTTTTAAAAAATTAAATAAACAGAAGCAGCAGTGCTGCAAAATTGAGTCATGTTGTGGGCTGTGTATTTCTTCCTTTAGGGGAGCAGAATATTTGTTTCACAGTTTGAGCCTGATGTCTTTTTTTAGAGTGCTGGTTAAGCAAAGTGTATCTATTAACATGCATTAATACATTAAATGTATTTTTTAACAGCTTAGTTGTTCAAGATAGGGGGAAAAAAATCATGGTATCGGATTGGTTCTGCATAAAAAAATAAAATAAAATAATAATAATAATAATAATAATAATAATAATAATAATAATAATAATAATTTGAATCGTTCTTCTAGTTCTTCCAGGAATTATGAAATATGTGCCATGTGTCCTACACGTCTCCACATCCATGCTGAATCCTTGTTGAACACTCTTCCAGTGGGAATCATGATCAGGATTATCCTGATTTTTTAGAATCAAAACTATCCTAATCTCCTCCTCTGAGTTCTGAAATATCCCAAAATAACATATGATTTGGATTCTGGGTAGGACTGGATCACCAAATCTGAATCCCAGTTTTGCAGGATCAGGATCACATCTCCTGGTTTTGAAATACCCAATTCTGATATTTAATCAAGTCCAGATAATTCTGATCTAGATTAAAGGTTTTGAAATGCTGCCCCCTGAAGAATCCCCTTTTATTAAGTAAAGTTCTAATTTTTTTTATTTTTTTCTAAGAGCAGCCCCAACTTACTTTTCCTGGTGGTGTTGAAGGTCTCACGGGTGGCAAATATGCACCAGCTCAACTAGTTGTTTCTGTCACAACAAGCATAAGAAGGCATTGATGCATAATGTTTATTGAGAAATGTCTACATTAGTTCTGTAGTTCTTTATTTGTGCGTGTGCGTTTCTCCTTGTCGTTGTTCCTGTCACTGTTAACAGCCTGTTGGTGTCGTTCTCTGTGACTGTGTGGAAGATCACAATATTGGGGTGCTGCCTTTAATCACCGCCACGCAGGGCCCAACATCACTCTTCAGAGGAATAATTGTTCTGCCTTTAAGCTGGTCTAGCCCACTCCCCGGCCGCACCACATGGGCATCAGAACTTAACAACTCTTTGACCTGAGGCGCTGTATTTATCACACCTTGTTTTATGACCCCATAAAAAGGTCCCTTGATGAATTTGATAGGCTTATGAAAACATTTCCATCCAGACGGGCTGTAACGGTTTCACAGGGACGGACCTGTACAGTAACTTTCTCCATCACCATGTTCTGCCTGAGGCCAACCTGTAAACTAGTCGCAGCACTTCATGCCAGTCTTGTTCTGCAAATTTTTGTCCACTCCCACTTGAAGAAACACTATGATGAACGACTGGGAAGCTGAATACTGACTGGATGACTGATCAACAGACGGGCGGTGTTGAAAAAATAAAACAGTGCCATTAGAAGCTCATGAAAACGGTGCTTTTTTGCAAGTCCTTATTTAGAGGATAATTGAGAACATTTCACCTGCTAGAAAGAAATAGCCTTGCAGTTACAAAGAGCATTAGAAGTCTGCAATAAATGAACAGAATGACTTTAAACCCCTTTCTTCTCATTAAACAATATGCATCCTCTACAATGTCCAATTATTATTTAACATTCTGAAAGAGAAATGCCTAGTAATAAACATGCAGTAATACTGAGAGTTATTTAAAACAAAAAAAATTGGGGGTTAGGAGATCAGGCAACCGTATCCTTTTTACAGAAAATTAACTCTTCATTTGTTAACTCCATAAAGTGTGGCTGTGTTTTGACTGTAACTTCATCATTTTTACCGACACGTAATGGAAATGATGCATATTCTTTTATTATAATAAGTAAAACTAGGTGTGGAAAAAAGCATTTTAGCTAAATCAAATAAAAAGTAGACTTCAGAAAATAGCAAAAACAAACTGAAACAATATTATTTACTTACAAAACTCACTAAAATAAAATTAAAAAAATACACAAGAAGTGTTTTTAATTTAAGTCTTTGTCAGTTTGGTCAAATTTGTCAACACAACATGCATGTGGAGGCATCGGTGCAGATGTTTATTGAGACTGGAATGTCCACATGACTGTGAGCCTTCACAAAGTTTTGTGTTTGTATTGTGATACCTGTTCTAAATTTCTTAAATCTTGCCCCTGAAACATACCACCCATATTATAATTTAAAAAACAAAAAAACAAATATTGCAAACAAGTGTTTGTTTTACACTATGGACAGATGTTAAACCTCCCATTTTCCCCTTTTCCCATTTTTTAAATTTCTGGCACTGCAGAGAGAAATGAAAAGTACTAAGAGAAAGACATACTCAAGTAAATTTCGGGTACCCTGGGTAGAAGAATTCTTGTTTCTTACAGAAAGTTTTAAAAAGGACAGGGGAATTTTTTTTTTTTGGAGCGGAGCCTCACTCACATACCCTCAGAAAAAATGGTAAAATATTCATTTTCTGCGGTATTGTTATCAAAATTAAAACTGGACTAGGTAAGGCTAAATGCTATGGTCCCATTGAGTTTTCCAGCTAATAACTGTCAGTTATAGGTCATCTGCAGGAATGTGTTTGCCAAAAATGTGTTCTCATTATTTTGTTATTTTCATTCTTTAAAAGTCACCCGAATGCAGGAAGCAAAGTTGAACCTCAAATTTTTCTGGAGGTTTCAAAGGTCTTAAGGTTGGCGAATATGTACCAGCTCAACCAGTAATTTCTGTCATAACAAGCATGAGGAGGCAGTGATGCATAATGTTTATTGAGAAATGGCTACATTAGTTCTTTAATTCTTTATTTTGTGCATATTATAATAAAACAATAGAGAGGAAATACACATGAACATAAAAAAATGCACAGGTAGGATGAAGTTTTATGTTTTTATTGTACTATATGTTCTGAACTGAACATGTTCTGAAAAAAACTAACACTGAAACTAATAAAAACTAAACATTTTTAAACAATAAAAATTAAACTGAAATGAGGAAACCGACTCTGGAAACTAACTCAAACTAAACTAAATTGAAAACAAAAAATAAAAATAAAATTAAAAAAATGAAAATACAAAACTATAACTACTCTATTGTAGTACTACTACTGTTCCGCTTCCATGAACCACTTATTTTCTGCAACTTTTTCGTGTGCCGTCTTGTGTTTGCACTGGCGTGCACCATTTTCCGTGTGGTTGTAGCTGACCTCTCCTATCATCACTTCATGCTTTTAAGGACAAGTTGTGTTCAAGTATGTGGAGTGAGTCATTGAAATGGGTCAGATAGTGGCCCATATTTGCCCCCTGTACATGCGAACAGAAGGTGGACGTCAGTCACAGTGGGGGAGCCCAGGGAGAAGCAGCACCTCTCGGGATCTGTCCCCAGTAAAGAATCGCTGAAACAGGGAATTCAGTGGCCCAAGACTTCTGCAACACAAAGGACTGTCCTCCTGCTCTGGCACTCAGGGGACGCAGTCAGCAAAGTGCCTCTCTACAGCCAAAGACCGGAGCACTGGATTCATTGTGTGTCTTTTGTGCTCTGAGAGGCTCTGCCCCGCTTTTGCTTTTTTTTTCTTAATTTTTTTATTTTTTTTATTTTGTTCAACTCGTGCAGGCACTTGAGAGGTGCCAATGAAGGACGGCACCCATTTGTGGATGTCTGACACAGCATCTTACAATTGGCCATTAAAGGCTTGTGATTTTCTTTAAGGAAAAATGTCTATTGTCTTGTTTTGGCGCAGTGGACAGAGGACTCTTAGGTAAAACGACCAAGCCGGGCCTGTGACATTCAAGGCTTTTAGGATGTAATAATCTCCACTTTATAGTGATCTCTGCCTATTCGTTGTCTAACCTGATAATGGAAAAGTGTTTTTTTTTATGGAGGATAATGTGGCGCCTTAACAGGGTGTATTTTAAGGCTGCCGTATGATGTTATGTGGTGGACAGGTGGATCACACTGCTGGGATAAATAAGCCCTCTCTGCAGCACTACACCTCCTCAGTTCAAGGATACAGGCTACCATCACTAATCCACTGAATGAGTGCGTTGACCACTCAGCCTTGCTCTTGAATGCATTCACTCCGCATTGTCAGGCGAAGGGAGAAAGAGACAGCCTCATGCACACATGCTGATACATGTACAACACATGATCCGATGACAAACGCACAATACTTATGCAGCAGGACACATTTGAAGTGCCAGAGCGAGGCGGAGGGGGAAGCAAGGGGGGCATAGGAGTCTCCCGTGAGCTTACACCTCCTTATACTGTTGGTTGGCCCATGAAATATTAACAGTGGCTGCCTCCCCTCTGAATAAGCCAATAGAGTAGTAAAGGGTGAGGTCTGCCTCACACAGTGTTTAATGCATGGCCCTTAGGGCCTCAGCTTGGTCTGAAAAATAGGGCCTTTTCTCTCGCTCTTACCTTCACTCTTGTCTTTCTTTTATTCTATCTCTCTGACTGGCTTTTTTATTTTTCTGCCCTAATGTCTTTTCCTCAGTCTTTCAAGCTGTCTTTTTTTGTTCCCTCATCTGCTAGAAGGAGAGAAAAAGAGTGTAGGAGAGAAAGAACAGAGATGGTGAGTGGTGGGATTCAGTGGGCTTAATGTTATCAGATGGCCGGTGCGTTGGCTCCTCCGCCTCAGCCTGTTGTCTGTCCTCTAGCTGTGTTTTCCACCATGTGCTCGGAGGAAATGGTTGTTCTATGGCGATCTCTGTTTTATGAGGCATGCAGGCGCTTTCTCATCTGTTCGTTGTTGTTTTTTTTTGTTTTTTTTTTACCCAACACCATCACAATCTTTCCCTCCCACGGCAGAGCAGCAGACCACCCTTTACAAGGTGACTATAACAAAAACAGCAGAAAGCATGAATAAATTAAGCAGATGCTTAGATATCTCCTTTTTAATGGGGGATTTTGGACACTTGTACAGTTCGTGTTGTCCTCTGTTTCACTTAAGACACAGCCCTTAAAGGGGTAGTTTGGATTATTTGATGTGGGGATGTTTGACTTACTTGTACTTATTAATAGTCAGTGTATTACCAACAGATGATGGTGGTCTACAGGAGAACCACCACGGAAGCAAGGTAATGAACTGGTGTGGACAGGAACACAACATATTTTGGCCAATTTTTAAGTGTACTCTATATTTAGAATATTTTCACCTCCTTATCTTGATACCTTTTCTGAAGGGAAACCACTGTTATATAAGCCAAATATCGCGCTCTCTCTCCTCACTAACCAAACTCACGGAAAATCCGAGCTGCTGGTCTGCCACTTCTTTGATCAGTTAGTGTGTTTGTGTTATTTTGTGACTTAAGTGAATCCAAACTATCTTTTTAAAACACCAAGTCACTCAGTGCCACAAATAAACGTCCAGATTGACCCTGTCCACAGTGGTACATTACTAAGCTTCCTCTCTGCTTCTCCAAACTAGCGGACATACTGGCTGGCATGTACTGCAGGTAATAGACCGACTACCTCAAACAAAGACACGTCAGATAATCCAGACTGTCCCTTTAAACCCACCATTTTGGTCGAAAGGACCCAAAAATGTTGTGGCATATCAATCCTTTCCACAGTGTATTACACCATGTTTGGGAAGTGTGACAGTGACAGTAACATAGCCTAGGAAGGTGCTTCCCTGTTTCCATCCAACCCACGTGAATTTGCACGCCAGTTATTTCTTAATCCGCAGCCATCTGGCTGCAGATGATTGAGCGCCTTTCCAGAGCGTCTTGCAGTACGTTCACTTGGCACCACAGAGTACAAAAAAACCCATTCCAATTTAATTAAACTGAAAGAATATCATTAGGGTTCTTAATGATGATTAATGTCTAAATAATAATAACATTTATGAAGTATTAGGGTATTAGAGTTCTAGTTGGATGTGAAATTATTCTCTCAGTTCAGGTACAGGACATTGTTATAACAAATAGCAACCCTCATTACTCATATCATTGGCTCCTGGGTTAGACATTCAGACGGATCGGGAATCCATTTTATCTCCAAGTTTATTCTCCGCTGGAGTCTTTCTTCTTCGTAAACTATAGAACATTCGGTGATCCACTCAGCCCTGAAAGCCGCTGACAACAAACTCTTTGTAGTTTTCTTCCTGTTGACTTATTTTCTTACTTTCCTCCCCCTGTGTTAAAACAAATGGCAACTGCAGGAAGCAAAAAGGAAAAAAAAGAGCTGAAAAGTTGACATTTAGCTTAAATGGAGGTGGAATGGGCCGCGGGGATGCTTCTGTAACGATGCAGGGGAGACTAGGGCTTCTTTTCTCTCTTCCCTTCCCGCTAAAACAAGATTTATGACCTCACGAATACCATCATATTTTAGCAGCTGATGTACACTGTGGGTGGTTTATCTGGGATTGAGGGCTTTGCTGTTGAGCCCATCAGTGTGGGGCTGCTATGACTTACTGTGGCAACATGCAACAAGAGGTAACAAAAAGGACACTGTGTTGCTGGTTTGGACACATTTTTCTCACAAATTTGAGTATTTTAAGGTTTTTTTTATGTTAAGAAAACATCAAACTAAATAAATCATTGGGGGCTGAATGAACAAAACAACCATCTAAAAGTCAACCTCTCTGCTAAATTCCTCCTCACACGTTATCCATTATCTTTCCTGGAGGAGCACAGGGAGTCGTAGACCATTGAATGAGAGATCTCATATTCATCTGTGCCCCCTGCCTTTGCGTGTCATTGCCATACCCTCTTGCTCTTCCCTCACCGCTTTCCTCTGGCAGTGTAATTGACAGGCTTCAGCAGTTAAGACCTCCAACAGCTCTTTCTTCATTTGGAGACACTTTGTCGGTTTTAATCAGGGCTTTAATTGGCAGGCTGGCAGTGGGTGAGTGGCACCAGGGGCTGGGGCGTAGAGGCGACACTGACTTTCCCGAGATACCGTTAAAGCTTTTTCTTTCTGTCTTTTTTATCAGCCAAGGTCTCTCTTTTTCTTTTCTTTCTTTGATTCCTTCTTAGTTGCTTTCTTTCCTCTCTCTTTCATTCCTCTTTGTTCTGACTCCTATTTACGCATAGGTCAACAAATATTAAGTCATAAATCAATATGTTTATCCTTATACTCTGTGTTTTTTATCTGTTAACTTACAGAAATACTCAAACACACTGCTACACATAGATTAAAAGTGTGTGCTGATGGCATTACTGATACAACAAGCCTAACCATAGGGAATACCACAGGGATAATCTGTGCCATAACACATTGCAGCTGTAAGCGTGTGTGTGTGTGTGTGTGACTGGGGGTCCTGTGGGCTCGTCTGTATTGTGTTTGAACCCTCGCTGCTTTGTGTGGCTGATTTCTCAGTCCTATATGGCAGCTTGTACGACAGGCCAGTATGTGCCGTGCTCCTGCCAGTGTTGCTGAATCTAGGACACCAGGACTCTTGTCTGTGATTCTCCCTCCTGCTGAGGTGTTAGTAATGCCAGGGGACAAGCTAAAGCGGATTGAAAAAGAGTGAAAAATAGGTGGTGGGAGGTAGAGGGAGATAGAGAGAAGTATAGATAGAAGAGAGAGAATATGTCCCAGAATTCTTTGTCAGAATCTTTTGTTGACAGCTCAAGCCCTGCTTTTGAACCTGGCACAGCAAAGCCTTGAATTGTCTGTCATTTTGATGACATGACAGTTATTGTCAGTATAGCCTGCGCTAAAGCATGCCCCTCTGCTGTATCTTGCTGTGTATAGACTTTGTGTATTTGTGCATCTGTGTCGGAGTACAAGCACTGGCTAGAAAAAAAAAGCCTCCCTATAATCAACAAGCATTCTGTGTATTTGCCAGGCCAATTAAGAGTCATTCATTTGCTAATGAAGGCCCTGTCGAGGTCTAAACTGCTCCTAGGGGCATGCAGACATGCAGTCAGCACACACGCAGCCCTCAGCAAAGCTCAGCGCCACCAACATAGTCATCAGTCTGTGCCCGCTGCTGTGCGCGCGTCTCGCGTTGCCCACTCAGCACATCTCACCAGCAGCCCCTAAACACTAAAAAGTATAATTGAATTCATTATTTCCTGTTTTATGACTTGTTCCGCTGTGGTTTTAATTTGTCCTGTAAAAGATGAGGCAGGCAGGCAGTTCTTCTGCCTTGAATTCCCTCCAGTTCCCCTCTCCCAGGCTCCCTTGTTCTGCTACGGAGCTCTGGATTTTATGAGGCGGGGGTCTCCTGTGTCGTGGGAGCCGTCTCTACCGCTAATCAACTCCTCAAGGTTGCTACCTCTGTGCCATGCAGGAGGAGGTAGGGATGTGCTGCCAAATCGCGTGCCTAGCTACCTCTTTAATGGGCTAACTGCTTGACCTTCACGATGACTCCATCCTAACTCCACTCTGAAGAGATGGCCCATCTGTGTATTGATTTAGTCATGAGAAAATAATCTGAAAACATTTCTGTCAATATTTCCTCCCTGCCTTCAGCTTCCTGGGGAGAGATGATGTTCAGCACAAGTGCAAGGTTATCAACGGCATCTTTGTGTTCATCGGAGACATAACTGTATTTTTTGTGTGATAAGAAGCCTTTATTTCAGACTTTCTTAGACACAGACTTGGCAGGGTGGTTGTGCAGTCGGTGCCTCGAGGCTCTTCACTTTGGCCCCAAAGACTGAAGATGACTGCTCTGCTGCCAGCAACGGCTGCCTTACCTGTTCCCCTGACTCCAGAGGCGTTCTCCGTTTTCCCCTGCCTTTTTTCTCACTCACACCATCGCTTTGTACTTATTTTCTTGTGTCCATACTTCAATACATTCATCATTTGTTGCTTTGCAGCGTGTTCAAGGTCCCTGCTAGGCAAGTAGGAGCGCTGACCCCTCAGACTCCGACCACAACACATTCAAAGCACCACGTCATCACTATTATCAAAGAACAGAAAAGAGCTTTGTGCTGACACTTTCTGCAACCTTGACAGTCATGAGCTCATCTGACTTTGGTTGACCTTTGGTATGAAAAAGATCTTAAACACATTTGTCTCTCATTGTTATATTTGCCATTGCATTTCATGTGTGCTCCGTCTTTGGTCAATGTGATTTCTTTTCTTTTCAATCATAATTAACACCTTTTCTTAAAAGCTTTCTCTCTGACTGTGGCCACGGTTTGCTTTTTATCATGGAGTGGAAACCAAGGTTATTATAGTTAAGTAAAACTAAACTAAAAACTAAAACTAGATGTTAAACAACATTTTAGTTGACTGAAATAAAAACTAAAACTAGCCTTTTGAAAAACGAAAACAAAATGAAAATATATACTGTACATAATAATGTCTATGTATGCCTTTAGTTTTAGTCTTTGTCAATTCGGTCAAATTTGTCAACTCGAGAATAAGGAAGCATCGATGCATAATGTTTATTGAGACTGGGATCAATATGACTGTGAGTTAATGGCCCTCACAAAGTGTTGTGTTATATGCTAATAATTATTCTGAACTTCCTAAATGTTACCCCTGACAAATACCCCCACACATCCCTCTATGGTACAGTGTTACCTCCAGGTAACATTCTCATTTTAGGCCTTTTACACTCACACAATACATCCTCAATTATGGTGCAATACCTTTAAAAAGTGGCAGGACCCCAAGGAAACTAATACAAGTGTTTTAATTTGCCACATGACTCTCTGGATGTCATGTTAAATCTCTTTCTAGCTGCCTTCCTCACATGGTTCAGCTCCATCATCTCGATCCACAAATATGGTCTTTTTTCTGCCATTTTACAATCTGGAAAAATAATTGATTCACATTAATAAATGAATAAAGTTTAATTTGTAATTGTTTAATGCACTTTTTTTAATGATTAAATCACAGAAAACTGTTAAAATGTAAATGTTGCCTTGAAGCAACACGGAATCATTATGGGTTCCCACCATGACATTTTTTGGTGTAATTATTTTATTTTATTTTAACTCATAAGCAGTGAGCCAAAACTGGCAGCAACACAACAAAAGGTTGCAACATGCTGTATGTCAGAAAAACAAGAACTTGAATGTAAGACAAATGATCAAACTTTGAAATGTGACTCACTGTGTTGTTTTAAAGTGGGTTATGATAGTCTGGTTTGATACATTGTTGATGTAAAGTTTACTAAAATATGTCTTTAAACGCTCTTTATCACACTCAGCTGTTCCACAACGGGACAATGTTGCCTGAGGGTAAAGTCTAGACAAACAAACTTATGAAAAGAGTTTTTTTTAAATCTATTTCAATTTTAAAGGGTATGAAGTGATGAGGCAATTGAATATTATCCGTTAGTATTGTAATAATATTTATTAAAATTGTGATTAAACAATAGCTCTCTTTTGTCATTCCTTACCATTATGGTTCTGTCTTGCTTTAAGGTAACGCACCATAAAGTGTACCCTTAAAAAATTCTTGAAAATGCCTTCAAATTATGTTTACTTGGTCTATTTTATGTTTCTATTCTTGTTTTATTTTTTATGAGCTGGCATCATAATGCGTACCATAGAGGGTCATTATTATTAAAGAGTAAATGAATCAATAATGAAACTAATAAAAACTAAAGTGAAAGCTAAATAGTTTTAAACAATAAAAACTAAACTGAAACGAGCAAATCAACAGCTCACACTAAACTGAATTCAAAACAAAAATTAAAAGCAAAATTAATAATAAAAGCTAATGAAAAATACATAACTATAATAACTCTGGTGGACACTGGTATCAACTGACTGTAGGGCTGTGAAGCAAATATGGTTTGTGTTTTACCATTGGTGAGATGTAACAGTTTCATTTCATGGTGTCAACATAGAATTGGAATCAGATCATAAAGCATTATGGCACTTATACAGAGAGGAACAGCGCTGTAAATCGGCAGAGTGCACTCCTGGCTCAGACGGCGTCCGATCTATTGTGCATTTTTAGTACATATGTGTTTAGTGGTCGGGTTGAGCGTCAGCGATGACGATAATGATAATAACAGGCAATGTACCATGTATTCATCTGTTTGTTTTAAGAACTCAATTTGGCAGGAGCGCCCGGTGAGACATTTTGAAATGCATGAGAAACACCGTATGAGCAAGGAACAAGAAAGGATCCTGTATCTTATGCAATTTGGGAATGTAGGCCACCTGGTTGGTATAGGGGTAAAATGTAGGTCTTCCTTTGTTCCTGCTGTGTGTGGGTCGAGCTCTGATGATGTCATGTGCAGTTGTTTCTATAGCAGGATCCACCGTGGGCGGCTGGGCCTGGCACAAAGGTACAGGGGGATTTGGCAACTGCCGTGATTTCACTGAGAACCAGAAAAGCCCTAAATACAGACAGAGATAAGCGATGTGTCAGAGCGCAAAGTGACGAAAATTCAGAAATAGAAAGACATTTTGGGTAGAAAAGAATGAGAGAGGTGGCCTATTGCAACGGAAGACGCCTCATTGCATGACTGAGTAAGATATCATGGTTGTTAAAAGTTTTTAAATCAAAGCTGCACTTGGTGACACCAACTCGTACTTTTAAAGGGATGGTTCGGGTTATTTGATGCAGGGTTGTATGAGGCACTACAGTAGATGCCGGTCAGCACAGCCCCAGTTTGTAGAAGTAGAGAAGTGCACCAGCAAGGAAGCTAAGCAATCAACTGCTGTGGACATGGTCAGCAGCAAAATGTATTTTAGCCCTTTAAAAAAGGTCTGGCTAAAAATCTATTTAATTTTAAGTTTACATTTTATTTAGAATATTTTGACTGCTTTGCTTTGATGTCAGGCAGACTTTTCTGATGGGAAACCACCATTATCCAAGCCAACTATTGCTTTCACCAAACAAACCAAAGTCCATTGGCAAAATTAATAATTTTACAGACCATGGAAGTTGCTAGTCTACTTAAGTCTATTTTTGTGTTATTGTGTGACTTCGGTGTTTTAAAAGAAAAGTTCAGATTCATCAAAGTCACACAATAACATGAACTAACTAATAGATCGAGGCAGTGGAAGACCAGCAACTCCTGTGTTCTGCAAGATAAAATTACAAATTTTTCCTGTAGAGTTTGGTTGGTTTGAAGAGAGCCGTATTTGGCCTATATAGCAGGGTTTCCATCAGAAAAAGCTCTGTGACAACGAAGTAAAGCACTGAAAATATTCTAAATATAGCACACACTTTAAACAGATATAGATTATTTTAGGTGGATCTTTTTTAGTCGGCTGAAATACATTTTGTTGCTGACAGCGTCCACAGCAGTACATTGCTTAGCTTCTGTGCTGGTGCCGATAATCATCTAATACACTGACTATCGATAAGTACCTGATTCAGTCCTACAACAAATAATCCAAACTATCCCTTTAAGCGTGGGGTTAATGCCTTGTATGATGTGTAAGCACTGTCAGCACCTGCCTTTAGGTCCTTAGTACTGTTGGACAGAGTGTATTAAGAGACAGTAAAATAAAAAAATAAGACAAGCGGTATGCAATGTGCATTTGAGTAGCTCGGGGAGGTGGGGGGTGTTTTGAACACATGCCTGGCACGTACGACTCAGCCGAGCAAAAGAGCTTTGTATCCTCCTCACCAGGGGAAATAAAGAGAAGGTGAGACAAAAAAACTTTTCCATTGCTCCAGGCTACTGTTACCTGGCAGCCGCCAAGGAATTTAAAATATCATTCTGCAGCTGCATATATTCTAGATCTCTGTGAGAGACACACACTCTCCTCGCAGAAACGCTCTGTCTCTCACACACACAGCATGTCAAACCTTCAGGAACACACTACAGAGGGGGGAGAGCGGGGGAGACTCCTGCCAGGCCTCAGGCAGCAAGAGGTGGTGGCTTTTGTTTTGGACGTTGTTTCTGTCTATGTCTAAAAAATGATGATGTTAGTTTCTCACTGTCACCGCGGCTGCTCCTTTGACTCGCGGCCATTTGCATAGGCAGCGTTATTCCTCCAGGAAATATGGGGCAGCTTTAAGAAAACTCCACTTTGGAGAGGCGGACGGAGGAAAGGCGGGTGGAGGAGAGTAAGTGATAGTGATAGACGGTGTGATATAAATAGAAGTGGTGATGGCAGGATAATGCATGGCTCTTTCTGCCGGGCCGAGGTTCAGGCCTGTCACTGAGACGAGGAAGAAGGGGAGGAGGAGAGGGAGAGGAAGGGGGAGGACAGGGGAAAAAAAAGAGGTCCGGGTGTCTTTTCCAGGTCACTGTGGGCTCCTAGAGGGGCAGGAAGAACCCTTGATTAATTATGATCATTATTATCATCATCTTGGCCAGGGGCATTAATCACAGCCATGTCAGAGCGAGGACCGGACAGGGGGGGCAGGTGGAGAGTAGTGGTAGGGGGGGGCGACCTCATAGTGGACATGAGATTGCTGGCATGTTAGACACACCCCTATCCCAGCTCCCCTCGTGTGTGTCAGCGCTCAACATCCATATGTCCTCTGTCAGCCCCACATCTATCAAGGGTCGGCCTGTTGTCAATCCGGCCGGCTCCCACTGCTCCGAAACAAACGGACTAAACGCACGGTGATCAATGATGGCTCTTTACTTGAACTACATGCCAATAAAGCCAGCCGAGTATGAATTGACTGCAGCTAACTTGACAGCCAGTCGGCTATCCGGCAGAAAACATTGTTTGTCAGGACATCCGTCGTTAAACTGTAATGAGTGGTTATGACAAGTTGTGTTAGTGTCAGCACACTGGGATTTGCAATAAAGCAGTTCGTCTCAAGGTTCAAGTGCTGTCCCCACAAATCATTTTCAAATACTCACACAAGCTTAGACACTCCTCTAAAGATACTTACCTCTGTATTGATCATTTTTAAGTAAAGGCCATAAACAGAATTATATATTATTGAGCCTCTGACAGAGAAGCCAAATCATGTAGATCCTTTGACTAAAGGCTTGTGGCCATCCCCTGTTTCACTACATAATGACTGTACCTGCATTATTTTTTACAGTTACCGCTTGAGTGTCTGATAAAAATGCAGTGGTACCGATAAGACTACCCTTATAAATGATTTATATACGGTTTCTAATTATTAATTTGGTGGTAAATGCTTTATAAATCATTGATAAGCTGTTACAGCACATTAGATAAAAAGGGCAATAGGGACCTGTTGCTCACCAAATAATGAGCTCATGTTTATCCATGCTGTTAAAGGTACACTTCACCCCAAAATCTAAAAGTTCCTACATGAGACTGAATCTTGAGTAACTGGGTCATTGTTTTTGGAAGGAGAAATTGCTGTTCAGTTTTTAAAATTATTTTCTTGAAGACATTTGGAGCAACAGACGCTGAGTGCCATTTAGTCCCTTTATATTCAAGAGAAGACAAACATCTGTATGGCCGATATACAGCTTTCCGATTACAACAAAACAGTCTAGGTGGATAAATAGCACTACAGGCCAGAGGAAAATTTGATTTAGGTGTGAACTGTCCCTTTAATCCTCAGATCTCATTGCTTACTTAGCTTACTCTGTCTTCTCCATCAGCATTTATACCTGTCAGCTTCATCAGATATTTGTTGATAAGTTGCAAGTATTTAACCACCGTCAGCATATCTTAATGGCCAAAAGTTTCA
Organism: Lutjanus campechanus; assembly: GCA_027495735.1. NCBI lineage: Eukaryota > Metazoa > Chordata > Actinopteri > Lutjaniformes > Lutjanidae > Lutjanus > Lutjanus campechanus. Next base: position 21,089 of record JAJHUR010093210.1, read on the forward strand.
TTTAGCATCAAATTAACATATTAAATCACCAGTTTCATACACTAAGGCTTTGAAAGTATTGTTTACCTTGACATTTTCAGCAAACACTGTTTTTATTAATTCTCAGCGTAAACCTGAGAAACATAAGATATTATCTACAAAATAAATGTATCTTACATTCTTTGTCTTTTCAGAAGAAATGTCCTCATTATAAAGTTTATGAAAAATAAATCTCATCTTATAGTAGTAAGTCATAAATAAATGGAAATGTGTTTTACACTTTACAATAAGGCTTCCTTTTGCTAGTTTTAAATGTTTGTAACTCATTAGTTATATTAATTAATAGAAAGCAGTAACTGGATCCTGCCAAATAGTGAGCCCACATTGATGTATGAAAACTGTCATAACCTATTTATATTATATTTTGTTTATTCATGACCTAATTGAAAACATTCCTTATTATTTTTTTATTTTATTTTATTTTATTTTAGTATACTCTCATTTCTTTTACCTCACATTTTTATATTCTTATTAGTCAACTGTTCGCTTTATTAAATTTATTTTATCTTCATATATTTTATCTTTTCTTCCTTTTAAATGGTTTTAATTCTCATGTCTTACTATTATAGTGGTTTATTGCTGGTCTTAATTTATTTGATTCTGTATCTTAATTGGTTTTTATCTCCAGTATTTTTCATACATCTGTTCTTGTGGCTGCAACTTTTGTGGCTCACACTGTGCAGCACATTGTGTGTCCACCTGGAATAAAATGTGCCATATAAATAAAGTTTTCCTTGCTTGCTTGCTAATTCTAAACTTTTTCTCAGTATTTATGAGGGTAGCCATATTGTAGAGTTGCAGCAACACAGTTGAGAGTTTTAAAAGACAGTCAATCAATCTATTTGTAACTATCTTTCATATGTTATCAAATTTATTTATTTTATTTATTGGTTTATTTAACAGGGACAATGCACATTAATAAACATTGCTGTATGTGCTCCAGATTTAGCCAAGAGGCAATTTTTCATCTCTAGTCCCTGGACAGATGTTACAAAGTCAACAAACAGAACAACAATAAAAAGAAAAGAGAATATTACAGTTAATAGAAACATCATTCACAACAGCCTTACGCGACAATGTCACGAACCGTTTAAAACATGCAACGCAGAGACAAATAAATGAGGGATATTAATGTTAATAGAAAACATGGACTTAAGACAACATTGTGCTACATGTTGGGCACAAACTACACACGCAAAGCAGAAGCATAAATATGTTATTTTTCATCATGTCAACATGTAGCTTCACTGGCACTTCTGCTATGGTTTGTGTGTCACTTTGTATGAATTTTACAGTGAAATGATGCATAAAACATGATGTAAAAAATCAATCTAGTTACATGTTGCCCTTTCATCTTCTTTTGCTTTTTTTTTGCTTTTCACTCTCCTCCTCAGTTTTCCTTGTATGTTTCTTTTCTTTCCAACTATTTTTCACCTTCACATCCTGTACCCTCTGTGTGTGTTACACCTAATGATGGACAGCTCCACGCAGCCATGACAACCATGAGCTAGGATGTGTTCGTCGCCAGTCAGCCGGCAACGCTGGGCACTCCACTCTGTCGAGACGTCTCTCTGACTTTTATGAATACATGTACACAGCTCAGAGCGGCGGTGGATTTGTCTTTATAAGTCTGGGTGACACGTCCGCAGCGGCCCCACTTCATTTATTCCACTTGCGTAGATTAAGGCTGGCATTACAAGTAAGGTCACACCATGCATCAATGTTACCTCGACACCACAGCGCTGCTGAGCGTGCTCAGGCGTTGCCATTACTCCACCCCGGCTTCTCCACAGGAAATTTCCATCAATTTCTTGTTTTTGCATCTTCCTCTTTCCCCAATTTCCCTGATCCTCAGCCCCGCTCAGTCTTCCCCGTTGCGGTGTGTGTTGCCGTGAGGCTGGGACAGGTGTAAACACTGACTCCAGGAACGGCTTTGAGCCTCACACTGTGTCAGAACAGGTGCGCTTCTGGACAGGAGGTGTGAGGCAGGTGTTAGATGAAGCCTCGGCTCACGAGTGTAACTGTCAAAATGTCTGTGTTCCCCCTTCTGTGATGACATGTTAATCCCTAACACTTGGTCTCCACTGGGAGCTCCTACGCAAGTCAGCCTGATAATAAACAGGAAGTCAAGGAACATCCTTTACTGACACCTGAAAACTAATTAGATTTTTGCGCACCCAAAACCTTCTTTGTGAGCCATTTAATTTCTTGTCATATTTTCTACCTCAGTCAAAATCTGCCGTTACTATACCTGAAAGGCACACAGAGACATCATTATCTGTATCTGTTCAACTCACACAATTATCTGTCTTTGTGTCTGTATTTGAATAGAGGGCTGGAAGAGGGCATGGTTTATACTGGAAGTCACGTCAAAATCAGGCAAATCCAGGGCTCAACAGTAAAGATTGCCTGCTGGAAAAAACAGAATTAAACTTTTTTGATGATCAGTTAATCATTTAAGTAATTTTTCATCCTCTCATGTATGTTTTGGACTGTTGTTACTTGATAGAAGCTGTGATACTGTACTTTCCATCTCTCTCTCTTTTTATTCTGTATTTAACTAAATTAAGTTTTACTGTATGAACTGAATCACTGCCTCTTTAACTGGGGGGCATTGACCAATGAGAAACTGAAAAATGTTTTAGAAAATGACAGATTCTAATTTGCATTGGAAATAGGAACTCTTAACTGTAAAGATATTTAAAAAAAATATTCTTCAGTTGAAGGAAATAATCTTAAATTGCAACAATGCTGTGTTTCCTGATGTGTTAATCTTACTGCACCTCACAATTTTAGAATATTTTTACTCAAATAAAATGAAGTACCATAAAAATAAAAGTAAAAGCACTGTCAAATTATTGCAGGCATGACATTATTTGTACTTTCCCTAATAACTTATTTGGATTTGAGTGCATCCCTATTAGACGTGGGACAAATCTGATCCAGTATGGGTCCAATATTTACCAAAGGCATTCATCGGGTATAGGACTTGTGTCATCAATCTGCATTCCGATCTAAATTTCACAACGCCACCATCTTAATAGGACTACTACTAGTACGCCGCTGATATTGGTATCAGCTGATGTACACACTCAGAATTGGAATTGGAACTGAAAAAAAAGTGGATGGGTACATCTCTAATCCCTACTATACCTGCATGATGATACTGTTGTAAGTAGGTTATCTCAAGCTAAAAACGCATCCCTGCTTGGGTTTCTCATGAGAGGAGAAGTTTGACTTTGTAAATGCAGCTTGGTGATGGTTGGTGGGCTGAGGTCCTCTTAACCTTAAACCGGCCTCTTTTAGCACAGGGACTCAGGGACAGCATCAGGGACGGTCATTTGTCCTTGCAGGTCTGGGTCCTTGTGAGCCAGAGAAGAGCTCTTAGCCGTGTTGGTATTTATATCAACGTGCTCCTTGTCTGTCCAGGACTTTACACGGGCTCCCTCAGCCTCTTAAGTAGGGAATATCTCCTTGAAAAATAAACTTGACAAAGGAGAGTGTGACAGTCCTCAGGGCTACTCTTTGCCTGTTTTCTGCGCTGTCTTGACTGTGGGTAAAATATAAAAGTCTGTGGGAGAAAAAAAAGTTGTTTGAAGTGGCATGGCAGTTTGATGTGTATTTTCTGCTGTTTACTATATCTGGTGTTGATTTGTGGTTAGATTTTCTGGCATACTGTATGTGTGTCAGCCGCCAGTGTCTCAGTCTTCTGCCTGTTGTCTTGTATGAGTCTCCATCACAAGCCTGAGGTTGTATTTTTTTTTCGGAGGCTGTTGGGAGGATTTATTCGTCTTTTACTACATCACTGAAACAGACTCGTAACTCATGAATGAACTCCATTCCACTCCAACGCCCTGGCTTGCTGCGCTTCAAGCTCCATCCTTAGCATCTTATAGCCGTCAATCAGGCTAATCTGCTCCCTCTCACGTAGCCGCAAAAGAGCTTTGGCTTTTCTCATTGACAACAAAGAATGGCAGGTCTGCCCTCTAACCGTACATCCCAGTGCTGGGTTGTCTCAGCAACATCTGCTTGATCTAACAGCGGCCCCAAGTAAGAATCTTATTGTTTACTATAATAAATAATAAAATGACCATGATATGTCATCAGAAATGAAGGAAACATACTGAGTTGAAATACCCGCTGCTCTGACGACAACAACGGCTTAACTTTATATTAACAGACAATTAACAGTTGTAAACAGCTGATCAACTTACAGTGGAGGACTGGTCCTGTCTTGTTATTATTACTTTACAATGTTGCACTCATCTTGCACTCCTGCAGTGTTCCTGCAGCCTGCTCAAGCTTCCCCGTGTCTGGGGAGGAGAAGGCAGGGGGGAAACAGCTCACTTCAACCATAGATCATATATTAAATAGGATTTCAACCTATTCAGTATACCATCTATGGCTCCAACTCGCTATTTGGCATGCAGTACTCACTTTTGGATGTGCAGTTGTTGCATATTATTCCTTTAACTCAAAAAAGTTAGTGTCTGGGCTGCCTTAAAATCTTAAGTTGACTAAATCTGAAAAGACAAGTTGCAGTAAGTGTGTAATGATTCAAAAATACCTTTAGAGTCAAACTATAAACTTAATATATTAGATTGTTTTAGAGACGCACTGTTTTCACAGTTTTCATCATATATATTTTCTTCAAACTATAAAAATGAAGGGTCTCAGGAGAGTTTTAACTCTCAAACAAGCAGTCCTCTGATGGATGAGAGCAGCCATACGTCACATCCCACGATCACTCCTCCTTTTGGCCCTTTGGGTGAAAACAGGCACTGTAAAAGCGGCCAGTCAGTATATGTGTCAGGGGCAAGCACTTCATCACAGGTTAGTTAATGACGTTACTGAGTAAATGATATACGTTCCGATTGTGACTGTTCTGAAGAAAAGTGTCTTAGTGAACCGAAGTTTTTACTGTGAAAAAATATGACCCTACCGTAAAACACCTGCTTTAACAGTGAGATTTGGTTCAACAATACCAAAAAAAGCAATAATAAGGGAGTTGTCAAGAGTTGTCAATAAGTCAATGTGTAAGGGAGCTGTATGTCAGGTTTGTCCTCTTTAATGGAGGCAGACTGAAAGAAACCTTTCTGTTTTTTTCTATGATACGACAGATCGTTGATCGGCAAAGACATAGCATTGTCGCTCACTTGACTGGCCGCAGGATTTGGGCTCCTAATAGCTAAACGGTCATTCTCTTTTTTCCCCCCTTATTTTATGCGTTCACATTGGTGACAACCTCAGAATTTGTTTTGACCACTAGTCAAATTAGAATGGTTGATTTCACCTAAGAAGGAGTGGGGGGCAAGATGCAGGAGCAAGTTGCCTGGTTTGGTTGCTCTCATCCATATGCTGATCATGTTTTCTTTAGAGACTTAATTTAATGACTTGATTGAAATCATATAACATTCATTCAGAAATTTTAATTAACTTCCATAAATAAAACTTGGATATATATATATACTTTCAGTTAGTGAGAAGATTTTAGTTGATTCCACTAAATTTATGTTGGATATTGTACACTGAACAGCAGATGAAGAGGTTAAAAAAAAGGGTAGAGATGATTTCCACAATTTATTTATTTTCTTTTGTTGTTTTCCGGCTGTGTTTTTTATACAGTAACTGATCTGTTGTCATCGTTCAATAAAAAAGATCTCATACGCAGCACTTCCATTTTAGCGTAGTTTAAAATATTTTTTCATTATTATGGTTGACTTGGTTTTGAATGTTCACGAAGAATGATTGCTTCATATTTTACAGGCTCTATTGATTGTGTTGTCACCAAGCATTTTCTTTTGGTAGTCACTCAGGTGATAACATTTCTCCGTCGCCAGCCCTTTTGTGCCGTGATGGTGGGAGTCTATAGGAAGTGAGGGCCATCACTGTCACCCCGGCGTATCTAAAAATGACACATGGATGACTGCATCATGTAAAGGTGACATTTGAAGTGACACAGACATGTTGCATTACGGATGCAATGTTTGCAGCATTGAGGTGACCTCCCCTGCTCTCATCCCAGCTTTTATCCCGCCTGCCTCACCTTTGCCAAACGCCAGAGCTGTTTGTCATGGATGATTTGGTAATAAAATGAGAAAGGTGTTGAGTCAGCGACAGAAGTCTCCGTTCCACCTGGCCCTCTGTCATCCCTTTCCCCTTTCACACACACGCACACTCACACACACGCACACACACACACACAAGTGGACTCGCACAAACTCTCTCTGAAAATTTTATGCACACATGCACAAGCCTACTGTCTGTGCATGTCTCTTGATCTCTTTCGCACACACGCATACAAGACGGCGTACAAGCAATACACACAGTGCAACACGCACACATACTGTAAGCTTTCTTACCCTCTCCCTCTCTCTCCCTTGTTCTTTCTCCTAACCTACCTGATACCAGATGTTTCATCTTCCCTCACGTAAAGTTTGGCCCCAAAGACATTTTGCGGTGCTGATTACAGCATACATAAATTTGCTGTTAAACACTTTTATACACCAGAGTTATGGTGTGTTACATGCTATACATTGTACTGGTGTCTTTGCCAAATGCGGAAATATGAACAGCAGCACACGGTACTATTATATATAGTATGATCTTATATAGTATTTAGTATTCAGTAATGAGCATAAATTTTTATTAGCTCAGAAAAAGGAGAAACTAAACGAGAAACTAAACCTAGTACCGGGAGAAGTGAAAGAGAGTTGCGCTCTCACAGGGCAGTTTGTCTGTAGGGAATCAGAATGACCTGCTGATCTACATCAGGCCTCATTTTTTTTCTTTTCTTTTTTTCTTTTCTTTTTATTTATTTTCTTTTTATTACATATTTTATGTCCTGTACATGCACAACAGTGAGTAATCAATAATTTGCAGATGTGATTTCTTTTTCTTTTAACATTAAGGGTGGCGTGGGGGTGGGGTAGTGGGTGCTGTTGCTTTATTTTCATGTTTGTTTGTTCATCACACAGCTTGGTTTAGTTGGTTTGGTTTTCATATGATACGATATGATATGATACAACACAATTTAATGTACACTGAAATTCATTTTGCATTCTTAGGCAGCTCCATTCAAAGGTTTTCACACAGATTAAACATACAACAGTTAGCAGCACACTGATTTTGGTTCAGCAACAGGATAAACTGATGTATAAAGGAATTCTTAAGTGTGTTGCATTTAAACGAAGGGACTCTGAATTGCCTTTTAGATGGCAGAAGTTGGTATTTTCTGTTTTAAACATGTCAAAAGAGATTCTGTTAGCAAGCCCGAGCATGTTCTTGTCATGAGTTCCTTGAAAGGAGTGTGTTACAGGTTGGCCAATAATATTTACAAGTTTCAAAAGGGCGACAATCCCCAGGAACATCTGACTAATGAATGCATAGTTTATCTCACACACTGCAAACAGTCATTTTAAGCAGACAGCAACAGAAAATGAACAACAAACGCAACACATAAAGGACTTGAGAAGTGAGATTGACCAGGTCGCAATGCACAGCTGAGCAGTGCGTTGGAAGGCCCTGCCAAGCCAATGTGTGACTCCTTGTCAGGTTTTAAGTTTTGGACACCCACAATAAATATATACATATACATTTCTTTATATTGTAATTATCAACATTATTTGTTCGGTCCTTATTTGGTCATGCTTTGGCTCCCTAGCCACTGGGGATGCACAAACCAGTCCAAACCCAAACTGCCGATCATAAGCCTGGATAAATGAGCAGAATTGTGTCAGGAAGGGTATCCGGCATAAAAAGCATATGCCACATCAAATAAGCGGATCCATACCAGATTGGGTGATGCTCGGTCTGCCAGCAAGCAGATGATTTGCTGTGGCAACCCCTTACGTTAACCGCCAAAAGACAAAGAAGATTCATATAGTGCTTTGGCAATACTGTATTTCATCATGGTCTCGCCAATAAAGCTATATGAATTTGATATCAAAAGTCAGAGTGCAGTATAATGCTCTGTGCATTTATCATAACTCACTTGATTTGGCTGGGTCAAATGACTCAGCAAGCCAAATAATTGGTCTAATGAAGTGCAAAAAGGAGTCTGTCAGAGTCCTTTTTCTGTACCAGATACACATTACTTCACCCTACTGTAGCTACCATTACTGACTGACTGAGAGGAGAGTGTGGTAATGGAGAACACGAGCTTGATGGTCTCTTGGGAGCTTCAGCTGACACGAAAGGGCTGCTCAACACTGTTCTGCGAACTTGAATACTTATAGGAGTGAAATTTCATCACGCATGAATAGTTTGAGTGATACAGTTACCATGCATGAACTTTGTATGGAGTACAGACATCATGTGCCGCTTCCTAGATGACAGGCTTTCCTAGATTTAAAACTGGAATAAAAAGGTACTTCTGAGTGATATGATATTACAGTTAATCTTGTGTTATTCAAAAACAGCTTTTTGTTTCATAGGCTGGGTTTATGCAAAGTGGTGACCTAACGATGTTTTGGCTTCAGTTGTGCAGCAGAATATTGAGTGCCTTATGATAATCCGTGGCACCAGTGTAGTGGATGAGGATCATACATTATGCAGACTTTATGATATAAAGCACTGTAGTAGGACACTCTGTGGACCTAACCACCCTCTGTTCTTCACACATCCCGCATACACACACACACACACACACACACACACACACACACACACACATACGAGTAGACACATGCATTCAAAATCACACTTATTCACATAACTCATATCACACTTACTCTACCATCCGGCTGTCTCACCTAAGCAGTGCTGATTTTATCCAAGTGAACGGAGCAAGTAAACAAGAGTTACCAGGCAGCAGCTCCTCAGATGAATATTGTATACACCTAGTCTGGCTAAGTGTTGTTGTTTATGTCAGGGACAGTGTTTATGGTGCTTGGTGGGCCTCTTAGTGCAGTTAAGTTTCTACAGCATCCCACTATGGCCATCAATTTCAGTACAAGATCGTCTAGGTTTGTGTTTTTTCTCCCCCTCCCCCCCTTCCCCTCCCGCTCTCGTCTTCTCCTCCCTTCTTTCCGTGCTCGGCTGGTGTTGCCTGCCGTCTCCCTCGTCTCCGCTTGCCCATCTCACCTTCCTTCCTTCCAGATGGCGCATTTCACAACCTGCTAGGCACGATCAATCAAGCCCAGATGCAGACTGGGCTATTAAGGTCAGTAATGATCGGCCTTTGAGCGTTATGGGCCCGGCTCCTGTTGTAAAGCCATGCATCAAACTCTGTTCCAGCACTCAGCTCGCCTGCCCTTAACAAGCCAGCTTAAAATATCGGCCGGAGGATACAAAATGAAAAGGGTACAACCTTATCTCTCCAAAGACAGGCCGCTGTAGCCCCAAGGTGTAATAAAACTACAGAACTTGGCCGTCGCCTGGAGTCATCTCTTTTATAAGCAATATCTTTCAAAGATCAGCTAAGCGGTGGGCTATGGGTGCTGGGTTGAGAGATGTAATGTATTACACCATATTCCCCTGCACAGGAAAAACCTCTGCTCACTATTCAAGGCTTTCCATGGGAGCTAGCTTCTCCCATCGTTGCCTCATACCCCACAAGGGATTTAGATGTAATTGTGTGAGAAGCCTGGGGTTTGAGGGGGGGGATTTGACAGGGTCCTGAACCCTGCACCCTCAGCCCGCTCTGACCATGTACACATGCATGAAGAGGAGCTGTACCAAATCACACACCAGGGAGGGAGACACCTAGAGGTCCTGGAGGACAGCTGCTCCTTCGGCATGGGGCTGGGTCATCAGGTCATCATCTAACGGCTGCTTCAAATCCACCTTATTGAGTTACCTTGTATTTACACCTGAAAAAAGCCAAGTTAGGAGAGTTTCAATCCAAGTAATGATTCGATTTGGATCCATTGAGTGCCAAGAGGCTGCAAAAGCAACTGAGACTGCAGCCAAGGGAGATGGAGGGTCGTGGGAAATGTATGCTCATTGGATGTTGGATGTTCACAGAAGGGAATGCCTATTATTTGTGTGGTCATCCCATCTCTATTCCATATTTTCAATCCAAACAATAACATTTACTAATATGGTGTCTTTGCAAAAAAGACTTCATGTGCTCAGAGTAGATAATACATCTTTTCTATATTCCCAGTGAACATTTTTTTTTTATGTCAAAAGACATTTAAAAATGAGTATGGTCACCAGTAAAAGATGTTCAGAATAGGTTCAAAAATTTAAGTTTCCTCAACAACTATTTGAAGATGTTTTAATGTTCACATGTAAACCATTTTAGTGTCTTGGCTTGTGTCTTGTTTTACTTCAATTTTAGCTTAATTTTGTCTTCCTCCTGTTTGGCCTTCTGTTGTTATTTTGCCTCCTGGGTATCCTGCTATTGTGCCCTTCTGCTTTGTCTGTCAAAGCACTAAAAAAAACCTCAGTTTTTAAAGGTGCTATATAAATAAAGTTATTATTATTATTATTATTATTATTATTATTATTATTATTATTATTATTATTATTATTATTATTCACAGGGATTTGCAATAACAACGTTTTTCATCCGGTACAATGTGCAGATAAGAGCCTATAGTCACTTTGGAAAAATTACAAAAACTACTCCACACAGGATTCAAACCCTCATCTCTTTGATGGAAGTCTTGTGTTTAAGCCATTCACCCACTACATCTCTCTGCCAATAACTGGACTTTGTCACTCTTTATACTACATAACCTGACTTCTTAAAGCCTGAACTACTAAAAAAGAGGCCAAAGATGGCTCACTTATGCTTCCTTTATGACTGAAAATAGATATGTCCATTCCAAATGCTGTAACCATCACTGCTCACATACTTCCACATGTCCTCTACCTTGGATGTTAAGACATAGGTTTCTAACAACAACAATCATGAAGGATGCTGGATGAGGTTGTAATAAGGTATCTTGAGAAAAAGAAAAACAGGGGCAGCCTGGTAGATAGAGGTGGTCTGTGAGGCCATTAAATACATTGCGATATGTGGGCGACTATTGCAGAATTTTAAAAGTCTGTTGTGTCCGATGGTCCTGTCTTGCTTGAACTATTGGCTTCACTGCTGTACTGCTCCCACAACTACTGGAGGTACTGCTCCATTTTGTCCATGTCTGTAAGCTTTCAGAAAACATGCAGAAATACGGACAAAATGAACGCAGTGTTTGTCCATCCGTATCCCTGTGCATATAACGTAGTGCATAAATGAGTCTTTAGACGTTTTCAACTAGAATTCAATGTTGAAACCCTGGCTGGTGCTCACTGGTTTATGTTATACAGACTGCAGCTCCAGTTCATAATTTTACTACAACATAAACCCGCATTATATAGATTTCAGATGTCAGACAGGGTTGATATTGAATAAGGTCGCTTCAGTGACCACACAGAATACATTGACCATTATTGCATACAACAGTGATAAGTCACTGATGTAATAAATAGCCATTTAGATCTAATGCTAAGATGGGCATTAATTAATGCATGAATAGAAGCAGACAGGGCATTCAGTAAGAAAGATATGGCTTTTACCTGATGTTTATCATCAACTGTTCAACGTAAAAGCCGACCCGGGCTCCTCCCTGTGACTAAATGCTCTGAGTGTACAGTAGCTTGAGGTTTAGTTATTCCATCCATCTGTCTGTACAGGTAATTACAGATTTTGAGCCTGGTTTAGAAAGGAATTTCATTTCCCTTTCAGCTTTGCATAACCCATTTTCATAGGAACTGGAACAAAAACAAAGAGCGGCTCAGACTCTTTGACTGTGCCAATGAAAATCTGCTTTTTGTTTAGAGCAAAGGATGGGCCTTATAAAGAGCCATAATATTCTGGACTAAAGCAACTGTCACCCCAGCCTGGCGCTGTGTGTTGTGATTACTCTTTGTAGGTGAGAGCACTGCATGTGTTGCCAGCATGTGTGGAACATGATGTCTTCCTGTGTATCTGTGGACGGGGTGTCTAGGTGTTCTGTGGTTGGCTGATGATGCCACGCGGCACTGTCCCTGGTTGGCCAGTGGCCTTGATGTCACCCCAACCGCGGCTCACGCACCAACAGGCTGGGAGTCCAGGTCAGCCCAGCCAGTCAGTCTGGAACCTTTGCACAGGCCCATAAAACACAGAAGCACAGAGCAGAAAATTGAAAGCATCACGGAGGTGCCATGCCTGTGCTGGGGAGGAAGATAAAAGTCTTTGGCCAGGGTTGGAAGCATCTTAGCTGGAGATGCATGCTGGGGGCTGTAGGATTTAATAACCTAAGACCAGGGGTTGTGGGGCTGCAAGCACACAGTGGCAGTGCACAGTAATAGTTTACAGTTGTATGACAGTAAACTGCAAACCCCTATGATTAATAATATAGCTGTAAGGCATGACTCGGCGGTAGTGTCCTCTGTATCTGCTTTACTATTCTATGTATTATAGATAGACTTGCAGAACTGTGTCTTGTCATTCATTGTCTTAGATATGTGACTACTTGTCATGTTATGGCCTGTCATGGGCCTGTCTCCCAGGATCAAATAATGCTTGCCCGGAGAGACACGGGGTGTTTGTAGCTCTGTGTGTGTGACATTTGGATGAAGTCATCACAGCTCCTGTTTGATCACCACGGCCCCTTTGTGGACGTCACTGTGACTAAAGCTGTCATGGAGGCAGAGGCAACATGATTTATCCTCAGAGCCACTCCTTCCTGCCACCTTTGGCATTCTGTTATAACATCACGAGGCAATAAGCTGATGGATTTTCTCCAATTTGGTCCAAGCCTAAGCCCTGTTCCTCTTCCTTCCTCCATCCTTCTCGACAAATTATTCTCTTCCATGCTGTGCTGTCCACCACTGTCTGCCACATACCTCTTCTTACCAATGCCTGTTATTCTTCCATTTTTAACTGCTTGTACTCGTAAAGCCGCTGTGGGTTTTATCAGCAGAATAAAAGCTGAATGTTAGCCTTAGTGCACTGGGCCATTCCTTCAACTCACAGCCTGACAAATGAGTTGTGACCTTGAGTAATATTTGCCCATTATTCAGAAGGCACCCGAGCAGATATTAAAAATAGCCCTCATTTCACAAGCCGCGGTAGAAGAGGTGGTGGAGGTTGACTGTTACAGAGGTGCATGTAGGTGTATACGGTATGCATATACAATACATATGTTTTGTTCTTTCCTTCTGTCTTAGAAGTATTCTATTTATTGTAAATTAAGAGTCGAGACAAAGATACAAGGGATAATTGTATCCTGGCTCGCTGCAGGTATTATACAGTAACTACAATAGCTGTATAAAATACTTGATTAAGTTTAAATCTTTGTACAAGACAATATTAATTTCAGTGACATCTCATTTTGCAAGTTTTACTCTCATTTTAGTTGATGAAAAAGTAGTCTAATTTTAGTAAGTGAATATTTTATAAGTCAAAATTTCATTAATTAAAGAGGTATTTCAGTGGTTTACTTTTGCACTTACATAAAGCTGGGGTAAAAACTTTCCACTCTTAAGCCTAAAAAGCTGAGATAAGCTGTTGACATCATCAGGGCTCCAGTGGCACAGAAGACATATACTGTACCAGCGTTTTCAGAGGCTGAGCAGTACACCTTACGAGAAGTAAACTAATCTTCATGTGTAAGTGTAATACCACTTTAATGAATTTCTGCCAGTCTTTCTGTCGATCTAAAATCTCTACATTCACAATTTAAGTCAGACCCGTAATTTGTAGAAGAGACTCACCAAAACAGTTTTATTGTGTCTCAAGATTTCCTATGATGGAATTCCAACAACAGCCAAAACGTGACGTGCATTTCACAATGCAGTGATATTGAGAAATACGAATGATTCTTATAAAGGTGCATGAAAAGTCAAACCAACCAAAACACATCAGCCTTTAAAGGTGCAACGTGTGACAGTTTCAAAACTTTTAAAAATGAATTAAATGGCCAAAACTGAAACAGAAAGTGAAGAAATAACAGTTTTGGCTTTATGATAAAAATGTTCAATGTATTGCACATATTGCAGAGATATCTGCTGAAGTTAGCATGCTAACAGGTAATGCTCTGAGCTCCTAGTCCAGGCAGAGCCATGTCAGCTAACAGGACCACCATGTGCACAGCTAACAATGTAACGACAGCTACAGTTAGCAATAGTTTGCAGTTACTCTGGTGATATGAGTATTAACTCAACACCTGGCCAAATTCTTTCACATTGAACCTTTCAAGTGGCTATAATTGATATTTTTATAATAACAATGTATCAAATGACAATGTGAAAACAGTGTGTCACTCTGAAGGGGTCACTCATGAACCTTCAGACAATTATCGTTCAAATCAGCAGCTCTCTATGGCTTTGTGGGAGTTCATATTGATTTTCAGCTAATTATGTAGCTTTCCAGGCCCTCAACTTTAGTGTTTTGGTTCATTCTTATCACTCTCGTGGTGTTGTTTGTCAGGCACAGCAGGCAATTGTTTCGACCGAAATAGCTCTAAAATCCCACTGTACTCTGCCTGCTCAGTATCAAACAGCAGACAGACACAGATAGCGACTAGCTAGTGAACAAAGTGGGGCATTTAGCAGCTGAGGGGCCAGATATTTGGTAGGGAGAAAAGCAAAACTGTGAAGAGAGTGAATATTGGACTTGCATGCAGAAGAACTACTTTGAATCACTCTGCAGCACTGCTCTGTTTCTCTCTAATTGCTGGATGTGTAAACAGGCAACTGTTTGCTAACAAGTTTGCCATTTAAACTTATAAACCAGCGTGTAGGATTTAGTGGCATCTAGTGGTGAAGTTGCAGATTACAACCTCGCTTGACCCTCCCCTTGCAAATGTGGAGAGCCTACAGTGGCTGCAAAACTCGTGAAAAACACAAAAGATCCAGTACAGAGCTGGTATTTGGTTTGTCCGTTCTGGGCTACTAAAGCCTCCGTAGATATAAACAAGTCATTCTAAGGTAATGAAAATCACAACAGTTCTTATTTTCAGGTGATTATACACTAATGAAAACATACTTGAGTATTATATTCCACTTCTGCTACATTCTGCCAGTAGAGCCCATTAAATCTTACACACTGGACCTTTAATGTGATGGAATATGCCATGTGTTGTATTCACAACTCGTCTCTGTGGGGAGAAAAAAACCTGTTATTGCAGGCTGAAGCAAAATGATGTCACCAGGCAGTGGTGCGTTTTATCAAAGTGTGATTGACAGTTTTATACAGTTTCTGAGGTGACTGCTGTCTTTATCTGTGGTGTGTACTGTCACTACGACTACACGTTATTCTCAGTCAAGAGGATATCAGTCAGTCAGTCAGTCAAGAGATTAGCTAAGGGGCTGTGTTTACTTGTTAACAGAACTGACTATCCATCTTTCATATATTGTGTAGTTTTCCTTTGTTGGGAAAAATTGTGCTGTAATTTGTCTTAGTGTTTGTTAACAAAAGAACTTTTTATTTAGTTGTGGTATTGTATCTTCATAGTGGACACATTAACAACGATATTTTTTATGATAGCTCTTGCTGATGAAATTAACGGTGGCAGAAACTTCTGGCAGTCAGCTTGATCCAGCTTGGACTTACCCACAGTAAGTCTGGATCCAGCCCTGGGCTTAAGTCTGAGAGCCTCTGACAGTATCACGGGGTCCAGAACCCTTATGCTTCCCCCCGCTATCCTTTTACTTCCATCCTCCCTTACTGTCTGTCCCCTCTGCCTCTCAGCCCACAGAGGGCCGTTTAGCTTCCCAGGGGCCAGAGCATGACCGCATGGCCGCTCTGCTGAAAGGCATGATGGGTAATAAGTGGAAATGGCAGTGATCCGGCTCACGGCTCTCGCTGCTCCTGCTCCCCCAGCTCACAAATGCCAGTGGATGAAGATGGATCCATCCCTGGTTTGACCCCAGTAAGGTCTCTCTCGCTGTCACACCCTGTCTGTCCTTCTCTTTATCTCTCACTCCCGCTCTGACCCCAAAACACCACCTTGCTCCCTCTCCCACTTTAGCCCCGTGCCCTTACTTATCTCCTTCTTATCACGTATCCTCTCTTGTCCTCTTCTTTCACTTTTACTTTACAGTTCCACACACCGCTGTCAGCCAGTCTCCTCCCTCTCATTTTCATCCCTATTATATTTTTTGGTCACTCCTTCCCTCATTTCCCGTGGCTTATTACCTGCTATACCTTCCCTGTCCTCTTTGTGCTTCCACTCCCTCCATCTCCTGTTTTCTTTTACAGACGCAGGCACAGTTTCCTCTCCCTCACCCCCTGCTTTTTCTCTTTCTCTTTCTGTTACTCGTCTGCTACTTTTATTCTATAACCCTCCTCACCCTTCCCGCTCCCTGACCCGCTCCCTCCCCAATCCTCTCCCCCCTCTCCCCTCTTTCTGAGCTGGGTGTGCAGGCAGCTCCTGAGTGGCAAGGTGACATTGTGTGTCATATCAGCATTCCACGGCAGTCCCCTTTCTCTCCAGAGAGTAATTATTTCTTTCAGAGTGAAAGGTTCAATTTGCTATAAAAGAACAAGAGCCTCAGGTATAGAGGGAGTGAGGGTGGGAGCGTGAGGAGGGGAAGGAAGGAGAATGGAAGTGATAGGGTGGCAGAGAGAGAAGGAGAGAGGGAGAAAAGTGGGGGAGAAAGGGGACGCAGGCTGCGAGTGGAAAAGAATGAGAGGGTGGGACAGGGAAGCAGCGAGGGAGGGAAAGAAGAAAAAGTTGTGAGTAGTAACGGAGGACAAGCCAAAATGTTCCCTCTGTGTACTGGACACACTGTTCTCAGAGGAGAGCTTTTGTGTGTGGGTGTGCGCGTGTGTATATGTGTGGTGTGGGGACGTTAGTGAGGTCCTAGAGGTGCCGGGTGACGTCATAGCCTTCTTGTCTCCCTCTCTGGCCCAAGATTACGTCACCTAGCTGGGACTGAGCACGGCTCACACCACAGCCTGGCAGAGACAGAGAGGCCAGAGAGCACAAGTAGTGAGCAGAAACAGAAACTGAGCAGCAGACTGTCAGCGTTGGGAGGGTGACTTTAAAAATGTACTCTGATACAGTCATTAATTCCTTGTTAAAATGTAGTACGTAACCTCATACAAGTATCGCAGTATCAAAGTAATTAACTACTTTTCGTTACTTTTGGATTACCTCAATTCCAAATATGGTGAAATCGTAGTCCATAATGTTTTATGTTCATTGTAGATACTTTTGTTAACGTCAAATTAGACGTTAAATATTTTTATCATATACATATCTATTGATCTATACGTCACCTATATGCCAGACAAAAAAAGTCCTTTTACAGATATTCTCTGGAAGTTTAGTGGTATTTCAGAGTTTGTCCTTCCTATGGAAAATAATTTCAAAGGGTTGATGACAGATCCTGCACCAACTGACTGAAATGTTTCTGGGCACCAGGCGTCACTGTACAAAAACACAACTTTATAACTATTTCCACATATTTGGAGAAAACATTTTCTTGTTTTCCCTTTGATGTCTTCTGACTGTTTAGCTTAAGTCTCAGTTATTTAATTACAGAGCTTTCCTGATGGACAGATGGCTTTAGCTCCCGTGTTGGCAAATTCGCGAACTGTAACTGTCAGCTGCTGTCAGCGGGAAACAGAACCAGGCTCAGTAACCTCCCAGGAAACACAGCCTCCGTTGGTGACAGGGAGTACAGCTCCGAGGTCATACGGAGGTAGCGTTCTTGCTGGGTTTTGGCTAACCTAGCTAATAGCAGAGCGGTTAGCTAACTTTCTTTAGCTCAGTTAGCCCTCAGTTACTGGGAGCCAAATTCATCAAGAACACCACCTCATTACAGTGGGGGCGTAACTCACAGCACAACCAACCCTAAGTGCCTGTTTTACAGGAAACACATGAGCAAGAAGCACTCCACTAGGTGATTCATGGGAACTTTAAATATACTTTAAAGCTATGATATGTAACATTTCCACATTAAAATGTCTAAAAAGGCTAGACATATGTTATACATTTTGTTGACTTGTGTATTTCAATTATCCCAAATGTTTCCAACAATGGTTTAACCCAGAGAAATTCGTAATTTATTCAAGGTAACAGGGCATTTCCTGCTAGCTATTGTGAGGTAGAAGTTTGCTAAAACTTTCAGGAAATCGTGGGCTACGTTGGATACGTCGGAGATTGAGGAAGGAATTTGGCGAACATGACTAAACACAAGATGAATTAAATTTTAATGTTACTTTGCCAAAGTCTAGAATACAGCTCCCATGATCCCACACCACTTCACAACCTCATCAAACTAACTTTTGTTATTGTTTTAATGTGAAAGCGACCTCCAGCTGAAGAATTAAGGGTAATTAAATTATTTTTTTAAGAAGATACTAATAAATATTAAGTTTACTCAACATGAAATAATGAGGGTTTTTTTCAAAGTTGGAGGCAGACTTCCTCAGGGGGAGTCTGAACTGTTTTTTGTTTTTTTTAACTGTTTTTCCCACTTTCTCAGAGTCAGAAACTAATAAATGCCTTTGGACAGACCTTTTTTAAAAAATATGTATTTAATGTAGGTCTAAGTTATGTAAAACAGCAATACTGGCTATCTTGACTCCCTTGTTGAGTCTATGGGATCAAATGACATAATCCTGATCACATAGACATCCAGTAATTGAACAAAACAAAGCAAGTAAAGGCACCTTTTTCCAGCCTTGACTGAAGGGAGGCCCACAGTGTCAGACTTTGAAAATCCCTACCTTGATCAATAATTTTAATTTAACCGTAATCAAAGAGTACATATAACACTAACTCCAAATATTCAAGCTCTGATAACCTCCAACTTTTGCATTTATGAGCTTAAAAACATTGTGGCAACTGATCGTCTCATTATGAGTTATCAGTACTGCAAACTTAGTCGGGTTTACAGTGTGGTGTCCTGAAACTTAGCAACTTAGCTGCACTGACTGTAGATATTTGGGCCTTGTTGCTGCCCCCTGGACTTGTATATTTTTATTTCTCTGTGCTGGTATTTTCAGACTTTTTCCGTTTTGTGCAGCTCCATTTTTAAAATGTAAATTTGTGCTGGAGGGCCCCTAAAGGATGTATTTTAGGGGGTGTGGGTGCGGGCACTGAGGTATTTGTAGGTAAGCTGTCTCATTTCCATTCCATGTATATTCCCTCTCCACACCCCCCACGCGCTCTCCGCCGCTCCCTCTATCTTGCCCTGCCGGTGAATCCTGCTTCCCACAGTCACCTGCTGTAAATTGTTCCAGTCTCTCTGGTGCAGGAGCGTTTTTTCACCCCAGTGTCTTCCTGTTGGAGTGTCTCTCACCACTGGGATTAAGGAGCCTCTCCAGACAGGCTGAGGCGCTTATTTAAAGCAGCAGGCTTGTCACCAGGACTATTTTAAGTGGGAGCTTGAAAGCAATTGCTGCCGCGTTCCAGCACGATGTTGGCTATGAGTTATTATGCACTGCTTCAGTGGCGAGGAGCAGTGGAACCGAAAAGGCTTACCCTGTTGCTTTCTGACTGTAGCCCACAGATGAATAGAAGAATGAGAGAATGAAGGATGGAGAAGAAGACTTTAACACAAATGTTGCCATTTGTTAGTCTTTATAATATAGCCTTTAGCAGATTTCTGTTATAATTTAATGACTATTCCTTGCAGCCAGTATCTGTCAAGCCACTTTGCCTTGGGGACAATAAGAGGCATTCAAAATTGGCTCACTGATCATTTAATTTAATGAATTTTTAAAAATAATTGCACTGATTGGTCATAAGTACCATGCCTCGGGCCAGTAACCTCTATATCATATCCAAAAGTGTCTGTAATAGCCTATGTTTCATTTTGTTCATATACTGAATACTGTCTTTTCTACATCAAATGAAATACACACACTCCTCTGAGGTGTGTACCCAGCTTTGCTTGCTGAATATTTGGAGTCAATCCCATCAGCAGAAGCAGCAGAGAATCTTTCTGGGTGAAAGAGCTGCTGGATGCAGCTGGGTCTTGCTCTGTTGACTGAAGCGATTTTAATGTTTTATTGATTTTTTGATTTATTTTTTTCTGCTCCAGCCTCCATATACACACTCTCACTCTATCTTCGTCATGAGGAACAGGCAAACCCCCCTGCCGCACCCCATCCTGTGCAGGCTTCGGTCCCGGTCCCCATGTATCCACATCCGGCCTTGCCAGAACAGGGACGCAGAACAAGAGTGCTAATGATGATAGTTGGAGGTGTTTGATGTTGACTCACCTCCAGTTTTACTGAATGATCCATGGCTTTCCACTGCGTTACAACCACGCAGCAATCTCTGGGGCTGAAAAATGAAGCCAGCATAGAAGTGCCAAAAGCTGCAGTTCCTCAAATGGCCACTTGAGGATGGCTCCAAAAGGAACCCAATCCCCATAGAGCCTCATATTAAAATGGCCAAGCTTATAGCACAAATAAATATGTTTTCAGCCAAGTGCAAAAAATAGTTAGGTTCTCTATAGGTAATTTCCCCATTCATAAAACTGTACAGGGGGATGAGTTTGTATATAACTCACTCATTTAAATCATATTGAGGCTTAAAGGGAGAGGAGAGACTAAGTCATTGTTTTGCAGGTCACAAGAAAGTGTTAAATCTTTGCATTCAAGTTCCAAGTACTAAACTTTACGTTTCGTGTCCTAAACAGACAACTGCAGAGGACAGCAGCTGCAGCAGACAAATGCCGCCTATTCCCTGATCTCTGACGTCACCTGACCTTACAGTGGCATGAGACAGTTCAGGCAATGTGAGCTTTTCATCATAGAATAATATAAACTGTTCATAATATAATTATTAATAACTACTGTAATAATGCTTGGTTAGCATATTCAGCATGCTGCTGATCCTCATCTACTAAATCATACTGCCTAACCCATTGGTTATAAAAGTTTAGTTTATAAGTAGAAACGTTTGTTGTTCCTGCCCTCTGGTGGTCAGGAGTTTAATAACTCCTATCAGTGATAATGGGTTCAAAGAGAGATTTTAATAAATGATAGCTGCAAAATAACATACACTAAGATTTACAAAAAGCTATATGTGCGTAAATAAGTGAAATGAAGCAGACATTTAAAAGTAATGCAGAAGTTAACTTTCACTCGCACTAATTGCTTTTATGTACAGTAACTGGTAAAGTTATTAAACTACTTCTGAGACAATTAATTAGTAACTGTAACTTGCCCAACACTGTTTTAGTCTGACTCGAGTCAACACCTCTGCCTAAAAGTATGCATAATTAAAAGCATGGTCACTTTGAGTGACTGTTGGATGCCATCACAGATGGTTAGTCATTAGGTAGTCGCTTTGGGTTGCCTCAGCTCCACCAATGCTCCACCTTTCGCCCATTTTTGGATTGGCAGGGAGTTTGGCACAGTCTGGCACTGCCAATATGGCGACAAGCAGAGCCACCACACTGAGCTTCACAATGGCTTTTCAGAAAGCTAACGGTGATGTCACAGAGACTACGTCCATATTTTATACTGTTTATGGTCACAACAAGTTTCTAAAACAGATCTTCCCTGACCACTTAGTAGCTCTTTATCTCCCATTTGCATGAAAACGGAAAGTGGAGTTAGCAAGCAAAACAAAACAACACAAAGAAGCGAAACAATAAAATGACAGAATGGGGAGATAAAACAAATTTTCATACCCCCTCCCAGAGGTGTCTGTTAAAGTGGGAGAGAGAGAAAAGAGGGTAAGCATTTGAGGGCAAGAACAGAAAGAGTGTTTACGAGGGAGCTAAAGCAGCATCTGACGCCACTGCAAGCAGGCTGTTGTTCTCCTCTCACAGGCATTAGAGCAAACCACACCACTCCATCTCTCATACGCGCATGCATCAACATCTCCAAGGTTGTATAAATCAAACCACTCTTGCTACTGAACCAGCATATCCTGCCCACCACGAACAATTACCACCCCACCCCTTGCTCAGATAACAAAGCATCCTATCTTAATAAGCATCCACCATGGGGAGCTAATGGTCTCACTGCTCCTTTTAATTTTATTCATACCTAACTATGAGATATTAATAATGAATGCAGAGTAAACAACAGTTTAAGATGCCGGCCACGCCATTGTGGACTAATTGGCTCATTAAATGTAACATTAGGTGGGAGAGGGGCCCTTGATTGGGAGCTGTAGGCCCCAGTCAATGCTAACACTCAGAGATCATTGATCTTTACCCAGCCTGCACCGCTCTGATTAAAGAGCAATAAAGATGGGGCTGGTTCCCTTCGGCTCCATAACATGATTCTCTGAAAGTGCCTCAGACGCTGCCCAAACGCAGACTGATATTTTGCCTGTCATGATCCTCCTGCCATGCGTGCCACGGCGCAGCTATAGGACCACACAGACACAGCTGTGGCCGCGGCCTCCAGAGTAGCAGAGGTGCTAAATGGTCTGAGGAAGAGATCGATGAGAAAGGGACTGGCCGCGTCCATCAGATCCTAAGCACCCAGCATTTCACCTCACTGCCCAGGTCTTGAAGTGACGTATGTGCGCGATTGTTTTTGTGTGTGTGTGTTTCAGCTAGGTTCATCTCTCATGTTGCTGCAGGGCTCTCTAAAGTGCCTCTGGCCAGTGCTTTGGTTCCCCTTTAAAAATTGAAGAAGCCCAAAATAAATAGGGTAGAGGATCCCAGAATTCAGCCCTGCACTGCTCTGCCAGACTGGAACTGTTGTAATACGGTGCTGCTGGCAAATAGCCACCATTCTTCTGTGTGTGCTAGCTAATGCATTGCACACATGCACAGATGTTGATATAGTATGTGCTATAAGCATTCATTTAGCTTCCAGTATGTACTGGAAGAGGTCACATATTACAGTAAACAAAAGCAGCATCTCCTCTGTGTACATGACTCTTAGACCTTTCCAGGGTGACCTGCTGGTGATGGGGATTAAGGGACAGAAGTGCTCCTGGCCGCCCAGTGGCATCTGGCCTGAGCAGGCTAGCAGCCCAGTTGACTGCCTCTACTGACCAGCTATAGAGGGCAGTTTTATAGCGGCGCTCTAGCCTGGGCATTGACTCCAGGTCTAATAAACATCCAATATGTTATCCCACCCCCACACAACAAGCAGAGATGATACTCTGTAAAAACACAACAAGCCCTTAGATTGGCCTGCAATAAAAACCTTTTTACACACTATGTGAACCTGTAAAGACCTTACATGGCTCCGGCAAACAGACCCTGACCAGTTGTATAGAGCAGTGGTTTACAAACTGGGGTCCAGGGACCTACAGGGAAAAGTCCAGCAAAAGGAGGAAAAGGAGTATTTTAATTTTTGTCCCATTTTTTTTCAAAGTTGGAACAACAAGGAAAGAAATAGGGTTGGCTTTTTTGATTTAGTGACTACAAGGTTCCTCTTTCAATCCCTTCGGAGAGTTCTACCCAACATAATGGGTTTTACCTGGAACCATCTGTGAAAGGTTTCACCCAGAACCCCCTGTGAGAGGTTCCGCAGAGGACCCTGCTATGGTGTAACAATTCCACCCTGAACCCTTTCTGGGGGTTCCACCCGGAACCATTCCACCTTCTAAGGGTACTAAAAAGAACTCACCCAGTGGGTTCTTTTTAGCACATAGCACACTTTCTAGAACATACTCAGGTGGCTCTGCTCTGAACTTTTTTATATTCCAAGCATTTTATCTAGCACCCACCCAGGGGGTTCTACCAAGATTCTTTTCTATTCCAGGGGTTTTATCTAGAACACACTGATGGAGTTCTACTGAGAGCCCTTTTATAATATTTTCAAGCATTTGTCCTCAAAGTACTCTTTCTTCCAAAAGGGGTCCTTTGCATGATAAGGTTTCTTAATGTAACCCTTAGTCTTAGAAAAAAACCCTTGACAAACTTTTTTTTTTTGAAAAAAAGGATGGTTCCCAATCCTTTTGGAACCATTGTTTCTAAGAGTGTAACGTGCATCTGTTGTAGGGGTGAAAAGTTTGGGAATCCCTGGTATAGAGACTTCAGATGTTACTGGCAAGACAGACTGGGGTGAGAAAAAAAACAGCACCACCCTGAAAGATTAGATACAGTGTTATAATTCAAAACATGTTATTACCTGGTTTATAATATAGGTCATATGAGGGAGTAGCATAGTCTTGGATGCAGAGTAAAATAAAGAAAACTGCAGTGAAAAGACCATTCTCATATATGCTCTCTAGCATGAAGTGTGTTTTCTCTCCTACATCACAAGGTCAATACACTATTATGTTAAACATAATGATTCATATAGGCCTTTCATCTTCCTGGTAGCCGTGCAAAACGCTCTCAGCTCTGTAAATGCTGAAAGGCAACCATATCTGGTTAAGGAAAAGGCCTTGTTGTGTGTCTCCTATTATTGTCAGTGCTGTTTAAAATGCTGTGATTTACCGATCTTGGCATTTCACATTGAGAAGGCCATGACTTTACATGCATCATATTGATGTTTCTTTCGACGTGACTACACTGTGGGTATCTTTTTTAAATGTGGGAAGTGGATTTTTCCTCAGGGATTAGATTGATATTATTTCCCTGTTTCCCTGGATTTCATTTTGATAAATATGCTAAAAGCTCAGCACTTCAAAATAAACATCTTTCCTTCTTTAAATGGCTAATCCCTTTGACTTGCCGCTGCCACGTCCGTGTTCACACCCAACAGCCATTACAATGAGCTGAGTATGTGGAGAAGCATAGCAAGAAATCAAACCACGATAACGAGTGCCTCGAGTCTGGTTTAAGGCATGGGCTGATATCTTCCATGCGCAGCCCTCCTCCTTCCCATCTCTCTTCTACGCCCTCATCTGCCTCTTTTCCCGCTTCAAGCATGCCTGTGCTGCACCCTTCCTTTGCCCTCCACTGCCCCACCTTCCTGATCTCATCTGGAGACGGAGCAGGTGCTATGGAGAGATAGAGGATGGCTGAGAAAGGCATCTCCACCCAGGCTAATGACGCCTGCTCCTTTCTCAGCTCGCTATGCTGAAACAGTTTCTCTGCAGCAGCCCGGCTGAAGCCAGATGAGAGCGGGAAACATCACAGGAGTCGAGGCAGACTGGAGATGGTCTCCTGTAGATGAGGATGAGATTGTTTCGAGTGTATGCACTCACATAACAAGATGCTCGGCCTCACATCCGCATACGTATACACATACTGATTACTGGATGTGTGCGTGCATGTGCTTTCTCAAAACACCCATATCTCCCAACTCATCAACTTTCAGAGATGCGGACACACGCTTACACACACCTTACAACTGCAGGGGTGCTACATACTGTATATATATGGCACAATTATATCACACTACATACAGTATCATTCACATTGCTTTTTTCTATCTGTTTTTATCCTTCTCATTCTCTCCTTCACTCAGACCCTAATGGACACACAGCATACACACTGTATCACACTGTACTGTGGAAAGGCAGCATTTTCCATTGACCTCTGTGTTGCCAGAATGTGATATTCAGCCAAGGTCAGCAGTCATCAGCAGGAGGCCTGGGGAGGGAGAGCCGGTTGAAAAGTTCAAACAGCATGCACATGAACACACACAGATGTACAGCACATGCACTTTTCACTTACATACACAAACTACAGCGGTGAGGATAATGGGCTTTGCTCTGAATCAGGGATGCCACAGGTCACAGCAAGCGACTGTCAAAGAACACATCCTGTTACTCACGCTCTTGATAAGTCAGCAGCAGACACGCACACACACACTAATAATACGACAAAATCTAATATGAAATCTAATCTGATTTGCAGTTACAGTGCAGAGTTCTGTAGTTTTATACACTGAAACTATGAATTTGAAAGATTTAAATTACTGTTCTTGCTGTGTGCATCACTTTTACAAGACTGAGTTAAACTAACTTTGCATACTTCTCCAATATTGTGAACACACACATACGGATACACACGTTCCCACACCGAATGAGAGACAAAAGGGGATGGTGGGATTAACGGATCAGTTCCCAATTTCCCCCAGCCGCCCAGCAGTAATCAGATCATCTTGCACCTGACGTGAGGCCTGAATTCCATTAGGCTTTATTAGCAGTAATTATCCCCTGCTTCCACCCCATGCTGTTCCCTCACTCCCTATCCTCTATTTTTCCTCCGGATCCTGACATTGCCCTCTCCTTCCTCCAGCCGCTTCACTCCCCCCGCCCCCCATTTTTGCGTATTGGTCTCCACTCGTGGTCACTGAAAGTTTCATCCCACCCCCAAGTCTTCTGGATGGCTCACTCATGACTCTAAATGTCTCTGCATGTCTTTTAAGCCATGTTCAGACTACCAGCCCAAATCCATTGTTTGGCATATCCAGATTGTATCCAGATTTATTTTAGAAAGTTTGAACAGCAAAAAATGAACATGTAATGCAATTTTTAGTTACTGATGCTTTTGTCAGCAACCCATGCAGATAGATTGGTGATGTCTGGACCAGTGTTGGACAGTAATTCATTTTCTAGTGATTATATTACAGTTACTAGTCCAAGTAACTGATTTACTGAGTTACTTTTTGTCCTAGGCAGGCTGTCTGATAATGTCGTGTAAATGTGGCATGTCAGAGCAGTTCATGTCAGCTGTGTTGTCATTATTTTGAGTTTGTTTGACTACTTGAAGAGAGAATATGTTGTGATGGAATCTAATTTGAAGGCCAC
This sequence comes from Lutjanus campechanus, assembly GCA_027495735.1. Lineage (NCBI taxonomy): Eukaryota > Metazoa > Chordata > Actinopteri > Lutjaniformes > Lutjanidae > Lutjanus > Lutjanus campechanus. The sequence goes on from JAJHUR010093210.1 coordinate 47,689, forward strand.
GCTCAGAGAGGCAGACTTGTTTTCACCACAGCTGACATCTGGACAGCAGCAGCAAAAGCTTTCAGGATGTTAACAGTTCACTGGATCAGCAGTTCAACTTTTTAGATTAAAGTAATATAGTTATAAAACGAGTAATATAACTAATTACTTTTGATACCAAATAATTAGTAAAGTAACGTTGACGGGGTAATAAGTAAAAAGTAACTTATCACACTTCCTGAGTGACTTGCCCAGCACTAGTCTGGACACACAAAACTGATCTGCCCACTTTTTTAACCTTCATTTATTCAGGGGTGTTTCACTAAGAGCAATGGTCTTTTTTCAGGAAGGCCCCGATCACATTCATGCAGTTACGCACACTTCACACCTGGAAGCTGCCCAGTACAACCACAGTCTTATCTGCCAACCACTGAGCAGCTCCACTGGAGCAGTTGGGGCTAAGGACCTTGCTCCTGGGCACCTCAGTAGTGGTCAGGGGCAAGCACTGCCTTTCATTTTCCCCACCCAAATGTATCCTGCTGGTTCAGGGGAATTGAATGGATGACCTTCCGGTTATAAGCTCACTTCTCTAACCTTTAAGCCGCTACTTGCAAATAACAGTGCGGACAGTCTGTCTTTAAGATCTGATTTGGAAAACAAATCTGATTTGCCTGCAGTCTGAGCAAAGCCTTTTTGGCTATTGCTGACATATAAACCCACATATTCCTGCTGAATCTCTCTGACACACAAAGTCACACTTAGATTCACACACATGTACACATTTTGCTTTTACTCTTAGTGAACCTGTGGATGAAAAGGCCACTTCAATTGCTCTCCAGTAGCACTGAGAGACACCTCAGACAATCACCCCTCCTTTTTTTTTTTTTAACACTTGTTTCTTTTTGCAGCCGGCCCAGCGATGGACAATTGTGGGCTCTTTCAGATAGTGTTTCTCACTCAAGCAGGAAGGAGCATGAGGACTACAGAAAAGGCAAAATCCTCCTGGGAGCAGCTTTTTACTCCCAGTTTGTGTTCATTTGTCCCCCCGCTCCCCTCGGCTGCCTTTGGGAGCGAGTCAGCACTTGTTTTATTGGCCGTTACTGTGTGTCAGGGAGCAAATCGGTTTTTACTCACAGGTGCGAGTGGAGGACAAGTGTGAGTGTTCCATTACTTTTTGTATCAGGTTGGAATTATCTGGGTGCGAACGGGTTTGTCCGTGTTTCTCACTGTTGGTGCATAGAGGGCTTTGTGTGTATTTGTTAAAAAGCGGGAAATGCATTTTTATATTTACTTGTTTGTACATGAGAAAATGAGTATATGTGTATATATGAGGTGTTGCAAAGTAGATGATGGAGCTGATTCCCTCTGTGCTGTTTATTATCACATTTTGTGTAATTATATAATTACTGCTAATCACCCACCTGAGGTGGCATAGCTCTGCGGCAACACACTATTACAGAACAAACACAGCGACCTCAGCACATCTCACACTCATTAACACACTCCTCCCTCCCTCGTTCTCTTTACCGCGCTCGCTATCTCTCTCCTGCTCTCTTTCTCTATGCTCATTATCTCTTGTCTTTATTTACATGCATGAAAACACACATGCACGCACATGCTTGTGCGCGCTCCCTAATGTAATGAGGATCCCAATCAACCGTAATGAGATGAATAGCATTTCGGCAGCATATAGGGGAAATTTATAGAGAGAAAATCTTCCCAGCAGGTACGTTTCTGATGTGAAACGGAAACAAGAAGAAAGTATCTCCAAATCACATCTGATGTTCCATCCTTTCGACAGGCAGTTGAGAGAATGGGGTAATAGTGTAGCATTGCCATATACTGCACATTAGTTAACTGAATGTGCCAGTCTCCAAATGAGAGCGAATGGGGGGTGGGGGGTGGGGGGGTTGTGGTGTGAGCTATTCAGAGGCAAAAGACAAATCTCACATTTCAGACTCCATTTCAAAGAACATGAAATTCAATATACCATACCAATCTAGTGCGCGCTGTCATTGCTTATGCCAGTAATAGCAATCAGAGATATTGTATTCACTCCCCTCAGCCTCCCGGTGTCAATTTATGTTTATGTTTGCCAGTAAATATATTAAATGTCATTTAAGCCTTTTCAAGAAGTTGATTGTTTTGCTTTAGTTTTGTGCCGTGTGGTTCTCGCTGTTTGTCATCCTGCAGATCTTGACACAGGCTTTTATTAATCTGCAGGCTGGATTGCAACTCTCACAAGCGCTCCCCAACGCCCCACTGTCATCTGGTTGTGTAAATCTCCTTACTAAATTAAATTTTACCCCCAGCCACGGGCACAAATTGAAAAGACACATAGACAAATCTAGGTATTGTGTTTACACCGGTCAGTTGAAAATTGAGTGACATTTGAGTCGTGCATTAGCGTGGACACCCTCTGGACTGTAATAGCCACCCCCCTTCCCTGCCTTGTTTTCGAGCTGTGTGAAAAGAATCCAGCAGGAGAGGAAAGGAATTCTGTGGACAAGGAAATCAGACACACACACACAGACACACACAGACAAACTGTGTGCCGCAGTAGCTGGAGCGCCCACTGAGAGGCATTATGCTTGCTGACAGTGCGACAGGATGGCACAGAGAGACCCCCAAACATCTCGCCCACATAATGAGACAGGGCAGGAGCGTTGGGGCCTCTTGAGGAAGAGGGGGGCTGGCGGTGGGAGGAGCCATTGGAACATGTCAGTCCTCATGTAGCCCACAGAGGATGTGCTGGACCCCTCTGTCACCAAGTGTATCTGAAGCATGGCAGCTGCAGACAGAGGCTGACATGCACGGCTCAACTGGCTCATATCTCGCAGGCAGAATGAATTTATCACAAGGCAGAGACAGACAACACAGTCCAACCATGTTCATCAGATGGAGAAGGAACTTTAATTAAGTCTCTGTGTGCCTATAGTGTGTGTGTTGTGATAAGAGAGCATCTCTCAGCTCTCCCTGACAGATAACAACCTGCATTAGACTTAAAGAAGACTTGAGACAGAAATTCTAGTTTGCAGAGATTCTTTTTTTTTCTCCATCTCCTCCCAGATTCCCCTTTTACGAACTCTGTACCACTGCAATTCTACCCACTCTAAAAATGCAGTCGCAGCACTTTACAGGCCTCACCGAAGCCTATTACTGTACAGCACAACTAGTGCTGGAGGCCTGTTTGTAGGTACTGTATACACAGATGTATGGCCATCTTCATTCTCATCAAGTATCACTCAGGGATACACCTTGTTTTAGCTAATGGGTTGTAGCAATTGCTCTCAAACTGTGGCAGCTTTAGAGTAACTTCTGGCTCTAGGAGGAGACTGACTCCATTACTGTCATCATCAGCTGGAGGAGGAATCATCTAAAACTCTGGCTGCCGTTTTCATGGGTCATGAAATCAGCAGCTGGGTAAATGTTTGGCCAAGTCTCTTGACTAAAGACCAGTGCCCAGTTGCATAAAACCACTTAGGCTTTGATTTCCCTTAAAATTTCAATTGCAGGGTGTTTTAGGAAAAATTAGTTACATAAAATCACCATCAGGATTTCCTCCGGGTGTTGGAGGGGGAAACCCTTTAATCTCGAGTGTTTGCCCTTAGCTACCTAAGTATCCCCTTATGTGTTGCTAGCAGCCGTTTTCCTCAGAAATTTTTTAGAGATCAATAACAGTCCCCTAAAAGTGAAATAATTTGTGGAACAAAGAAAATAGCTGAATTTATGGAAACGATGCCAAGACACATTTTTCAAGACCGAAAAAACCTACTAGACATTATGAGTGATGTGCAACTTGCCTGATAGTATAGATTTGACATTAGCACCAGCAACTTTGGAGCTATTACTTAAGCTAATGTTAACATAACTTGGTCTCATATATTAAAGGTAACCATATTGTTTCATTGAAACCTATCAGTTTTTGTCACCTCCAGTCTTTCTTTCTGTCACAATATTTTCATATATCTTCATTACAGTTCATTTCACAGCAGATTCCACGTGTTGATTTCTTGCCACATCCTTTGCTTGTGTGTTATGGCTGGGTTAAATCTACTTTGGATTAAGTCTTTCCATATTCTTTGAGAACAACATTCTTATCTTCTGCCCAGTTTGGCTTTGTTTTTCCTTTTGTATCCTCTTTGCTGCCCAATTTGAAGAAGCCAGCTAACAATGACAATAATGCTGTCTAGTAACCTTAAAGAATGACGTGAGTGAGGCATAGCTATGGTAACTGATGCGTACATGTGCTGAATTTTAACAGTAACTACCAATGAAAGACTGCTGGGACCCCTAAGGGGTCCTCAGAGTTACTGCAGGGGGTCTTCCAAATTAATGTTTAAAGTTTTCTTTAAATAAAATATTTCTGAAAACACACATGACACAACGCTCACTTGTGCAATCTCGTGAGCTAGTTAATGTACTAAATCACTGTGCGGCATCTGTCCATAACAGCAAACAAGTTAGTGACATATTATTGAAATTTATTGGTCTATTAGTTGTATTGCTATCCCAAGTATGTAGACACCCCTTAGCTGAGGGAAATATTTTGCTGAGGGGACAAACTTAAGTTTGAGACTGGAGGTGGTTTATGCAACCAGGCACAGACACTCTCTATCTTTCTGTATCTATCTTTTCCTGTCTCTGTCTTGCTGACCTCTGTATCTCACTCCGGTGTCTGTGTCTGTGCTCCCTTTGGAAAAGCAAGAGGAGGTATGCACACAGAGATGAGGGGGACTCCAGCCCAATCTCATTTAGGCAGGGAGAGGGCAGAGTGCCACCAGGAACCTCCACTCAGTTACACCTGAGGGGCCCCTGCTATGGAAGGAGGATATGCAGCTTTGCATGCAAATCGTTGCCGGGAGCCATCCGCCCGCCACCTTACACAGGGGCACAGAAACACTGGCGCCTGATTAACATGAAGGGTGTTTGAACTCTGCTCTGCAAACATGTGTTAAAGACTGTGATTTTCTTTCTGAGCGTTGTATCCATCACGTGTGCCCTGGCGCCTGGGAACATAGAGATGACATTCCCTGACATTTCATGCGATCCATGTGTCATAAAGCTGACATAAAGGTTGACATACAGCTTACTTGACGATGGATTGGCTGTCATAAACATTGATGGCACTACATAACAAATGATGCTAAATTTTCATGGCACTGTCGTGACATTGAACAATGTCGTCTCCGCAATCGAAGCCGGAGCTCATTTTCCGAGCACTGACCTAAATCTTAGTAATGTCACTTCGACCAACATGTTATGATTGAATGACTCCGTGATCGTACGCCATTTGTCATAAGAAGTCATTATACAGCGTAAATATCATAATCAAACTGTTATTTGTGAAGCCGTTACCCGTGCATTGAGGTCTGAGGAAATCAACATCTTTCAATGTCTTCAAGATCCAATTCCCTTGCATAGCTGCACACTGTATTTTACTTTGAAAAGTCAAAGACACAATGCTCTTTTTGCCTTTCAAAAGCAAATGTATTCTGTTGTATACAGTAGATTATATGGTGCAGCTCTCTTGCAATTTCTTTTAATAATGTTTTTGACATGCGGACATCAGTAAACACACCTCTACATTCAGTTTTGTGCAAAAGCTTCATCCAAAATTGCCTCTGTAATAGCTATATGTGAGTGACAAAGATAACATTAGACATTAAAATTAGGAAATGAAGCCGTTTTGTGTGCCCTTCTCCTGTTTGCTCAGGTTTGTATGCTTGTGCATGTGTGTATGTGTACCTCCAGTGCAGGCCAGAAGCTTAGGGCGAGCCAAGGAGATTGGTAGATTGGTCCTCATCCGTATGCATGGCCTGGCCTCCTCCAGAACTCTTTTTGTTTTTAATGATAACTGGTCCCATGCATTGTTTACTAAGATGACAGGTCTATTTTCCTCTGATTTATAGCTCTGTGGCATTCAAGGAGATACTGTACTTATTACTTTAAATGCAGTATGCAAAAACAAGTCAAAGAGACAGGCAGAAGGAGGGAGGAAGGAGGGGTGTGGACATAAATTAAGGGTCATTGTTCCCCCTTCTGCTCCAGACCGAGCAGCTGTTTGTTGAGGTCTAGACAGAGAGCTGAGAGCTGATCACCTTAGGAGGTCACTGCTTCTCTCAGCCCCGACTCACTTTGCTGCCAGGACTGTAGAGTGGAGGTTTTGGCTTTGTCAGATTACCCTGTCAACTACATCTTTATGTTTTGTTTTGTGTTTTTGGGCAAGTGGCCGGGCTTCCTCTCTGGATCCTTGTACACACAGTCAGGGGGAAACTCCCTCTGGTGGTTGAACAGCAGTGTCACACACATAAAACACCACTCCAACTACCCCTAACCCTCCACTTTTCTAGCTGTGCTGGCCAGAAAGCTGAAAACACTGTGCTAGATTTATTTTGTTTAGAACAACTCGAGTATTACGGAGGTATGGGAAGTAGGTGGTGAAGAGAGAGGTAAAGAGGAAGTATAGAGAAGGAGGTGGGGTGTCATTGTTTTGACGGATTTAGTTACAGTAGCACAGAGATCAATTATTCAGCACAGGCATGCATGGTCCCAGGATTAATGGCGCATGCAGCAGATAAATCAACCATTGGTCTCGAACCTCTCTGGGAGAGGCGAAACAGTACAAGACAAACATAGAAACGCGTTTGACGTTGGCATTTTATATCCATCCTTTACCATTAGTAACCTTGAGATTTCCAGAGAGAATGGGGACGGCGAGCACATCCAGCCACAAATAACCATCCAGATTTGGGGATATAATGTCAAAAAATGAGCACATTATATCATCTTGAATGCCGATTTGGCTCTGAAGGACAGAAGTATCTCTCTGTCCTCAGACTGTGGAGGGATATGAAAAAGGAGGGCTGTAGTTGCTGTTGAGAGATTGAAACGATGCTATATATTACAACCTCTGGAGACCTGTCGGCACTCCAACTTACTACCCCCCACCCCCACCACCACCACCATCTCTGTGTCTGTCTCTGTCTCTCTCTCTCCCTCTCTCTCCCTCATTCTCACTTTGACTTTGCTCTGGGTCGTTTTTCCCTTTCTGCTTTACTGTTACATTTCTCATCACACCCCCTTTGTGTATTCATACAGTGCATCTATCCATGTTCTTGTCTGTCTGGCTGTACTTGTATTTGTATGTGTGTGTGTGTGTGCGTCTCTCTGCCTGATTGAATTTGCTACACTCAGGCCCCCTCTCCCCTCCCCTCCTCCATCCTTGTCTGTTTTGGCTGCCAGATTGTACCTGTCTGGTACTTCAGGTACGTTTTAGCCCATGTATCTGTGTGCGCCTATAATTCCCTGCCTCTATTTGTCTGCCTTCTTTATCTGTCTGTCTCCTTTATCTGTCTGCTCCCTAGCTGCTACCCCAGCCCAAAACAGCCCTCATGGCCCTTCTTTCTCCTACAGTGGAAATCACAAACCCTGGTCAGGCTCCCATCTTCAAACACCAAGCTTTGCCCAGCCAGAATGTCAAATCATTTCAGTCTGAGTCCCATTTTTCTTTCTGCTTGTGTTTGCTTCTATGAGCCTCTCATTCTCTCACTGTCTTCCTCTTGCTATGTCTCTATGTCTGTGTGTGTCTCTTTCTCATGCGCATACATTCACTCTAGTCAGTGCAAAAACTCAGAAATGCCTTGAGGGAATTTCTTCAAACTTTGCGCAAATTTCCACTTCGACTTAAAGATGAACTGATTAGATTTGGTGGTCAAAGGTCAAAGTCATTGTGATGCCTTGTCCCTCCCGTTCTCATGAACACAATACCTCAGGAACAGTCAGAGGGAATTTCTTCACATATAAACATCCACTTGGATTCAAGGATGAACTGAGGTTTTGAATTTGGATAGATTTTGGTGGTCAAAAGTCAGGGTCACGCCTTGTGTTCCTCACATTGGTCCTCATTCACCAACGGTTCTTAAGAGGAAATTTCTTCTTTAAGTGCACTCACACAGTTTTTCTAAAGAATCTGGCATTCAACAATATTTCCTTGTGTGGGATTTGTTCTTAGGTAAGAATATCTGTGAACACTCAAGAGCACACTTATGCACATTTGAGTGCCGACATGTTTGTGCTAAATAATTGGTTATTGTGTTTTCTTCTATTCCACAGTTGTATAATATTATAGGATTTAAATTGCATAATATTTTTAGCATTTATACTTTTAATAATATTTTTTATATTTTACTAAACATTGTGGTCTTTTAAAAATCAATAATTAATTTGACTTTACAGTGTGATTGTTTAGAGCTTATCATTAATCTCAAGAAAAAAGCACATCTTTACTTTTTTGTACATGGATGGTAAAAAGAATTTAAGGAACACTTTTTAAACACATGGGCATGTTGAAGAAGGGAACACTTCATGAAAACAATCATCTGCTTTTAGGTTTTATACACAGGTGTTTAAATTTGTTAGCAGGTTTCATGGTTTTCCAGCTACATTTTTTTTAGATAAACTGTACAGTCAAATTGTATTAATGCATTTGGGAATTCTTGATTTCTCATTCAACTTTCTTGTCAGTGATTTCTGTCTGCACACAGCCCTGCAGTCTCATGCCCTTATATGGGCATTGGTGGGGCGTTTACCTGTTCTAATTTGGAACAACTTGCACCTATGAGGACATTGGGATTCATCATTACAAGAACACAGATAGAAACAATTCCACAGTTTAAGAACACATTCATGAATCTGACAGATTTTTCTTATAATCTTTCTTAAGAACAAATGTAAGAAAAACCAAAGATATTGATGAATGAGGCTCATTCCCGTTAACACAACATCTCAGGAGCACAGAATTTCCTCAAACGTCCGCTTGGACTGAAGGATGAATTGATCAGAATTTGGAGGTCAAAGGTCAAGGTCACAGTGACTTCACAGAACACATTTTGGCCATAAGTCAAGAATTCATAAGTCAAGTCAAGAATGCATACGCTAATTATGACAAGATTTCAAACAAATGTCTGACAGGATAAAATGATGAGGTGATGACATTTTATATATTAAAAAAAAGATCAGAAGGTCAGCTTCACTGTGACACCACAATGTTCTGCAAAAACACTCAGAAACAGAAGATGAGATTGTAACTATATTTCACTTTTGGTCGGATACTGAATTGATGACTCTAATCTTGGGTGCCCACCTTGAAAGTGTTTTGATTGTAGAGATCTTCTGTGCTGCCACGTTAAAGATGTGTGTGATGCATCCACGTTTTAGAATTTGCAGCTACCACAAGCTCATTGGCTCGCTGATGTTGCTTGAGGGGATTGCTGTTGCACCAAGTGACAGAGGCATACTTTTAAATTTTTTATTTAAGTCCTTCAAAGTCTTCACCACATTTATTATATGAGTCTGGACAGATATGGATGTAAACAGCAGCTTGGCTGATTGGTGGAGGCATACAAATATGAGGTGGTACTTCTTATTTTTATATGTAGCAGTGGTGCACCGCTGTGTCCAGAAGTGTCTCTGTGAAGCCAGAGCTAACCTTCGCCTTCCAGATTAGAGTAATCACAATTAATTAAGAGTGGAGGGAGTATGGAGGACTATGGTCATATCAAAGCAGCAACAGGACACAGAGAGACATTTTGCATATGAGCGATGGTGGAGGAGGGAATGAGGGAGGGGGGGAGCAGTGAGGCAGCCATGGTGGAAGTGGGAGGATCAAAGCAGAGGATGGTGGCAGAGTGCTGTCCCCTGCTGTGCAGCTCAGATAAAGACAGGTTAGCGCCACAGGTCTCCTCAGTGAGCGGGAGCCAGGCACGAGGCCAGGGGAGATGCATGAACAAGCCAGCTTACAAACATCTCATAATAACTCAGGCAGAAGAAGCCCTCTGAATTAAAGTGTCACTTTTCATTTGCTTTCCTTTCCCTCTTTTTGGCTCACTGGCTGATTTTTCCCTCTTTCTCTCTTGCTCCTTCTCTCTTGTCTGCCTACCCCACCCCCATAACCAAACACCCCTTCCCTTTCCTCATCACAATCCGAACATAACATGGACTCCTTCAGTTGCGTTCCCCACTGTCTTCATCACAGGGCTGCCCGGGGGCTCTCAGGCTCCTCCATCTGCCTGCTGTGTGTCTGCAGCTCTCCCTGTCTTTCTTTGCTTGTCTCTCTGTCTGTTTGTGGCAATCCCCGTCTCTCCAAATCTGTCTTTTGTGTGTTTGGCTTTGTGTCTGTCTGCAGGGCTCTCTGTCTCCCCTCACATGTACAGTTATAACTATGAGCATGGGCAAAGTTTTTGGCTATATGCTCATTTACAGTGGAATACAGACATTAATATGCCCCAAAGAACATGTTGTCTTGGGTAACAACTGACCCTTCCTTAGTCTCGCCTCTTTTTTCTCTGTTCTCCAATAACAGTTGAGCAAGCTTAGTACCCAGCAGAACCTTGGTTAACTTTCTCCTTTCCTGTTTCCTTTACTTTGATATGCAATGAGCTAGGCTTGTCTATGTTGACAAGAGAATAAAAATTTGAAGATGTTGTCACATCTTAAGTTAGCTAATGTTAGGAAAACACTAGCTAACTAGATAGCTAATGACTGATGTAGATCAGCTCCATATTTAGCTACTGTTTTGCTAATATTAGCAGGTAGCCACAAATGTGGGTACATAGCACTATCGGACACGCCCTCTTTAAGACATCCCTGCCAGAAACGGTTGCAGTTAGGTTATGTTTAAACAGCAAATCTACATTTGTTGGTTTAAGCACAAAAACAACTTGAGTAAGTGTAGGAAAATATTGTGGATTGGGTTCAAATTAGTTTATCAACCCAGGACTTTATCTTGCGAGATTGTGTCATGTAGTGAAATGGGCGTGTCTTTCACACTCTGAGGACATAGATAGACCCTTCTCAATATTAGCTAGCTAGCTAACTATTGATGTGGATAAGTGATTCCCAAAGTGTGGGCCGCAGCCCACTGGTGGGCCATGAAGGCCCTGGAGGTGGGCCTTGAGAGGGCATGAAAAATAAATAAACAAAATGTTTTTAAGTTTCAGTTTTCTAAGTTTGAAAAACATAAAATGTTTTTTTAAATAGCCAGAACTAATAAAACAAAGCCCTGGAATTATTATTAGAATTATATGTTATTGTTCATTTATTAGTTTAACAGGTGTTACACTGTATTTGGTGACAGTCACATTTACACCAGGACATATCTTATATTTTGTCATTTGTATGAAGAGTGTTGTGCTAATATGTGTTGTGATTAACGTGGGCCATGGAAGACTTTCAGATTTCATATTGGGCTGTAGCATTCTTGAGTTTGGCAATGGCTGATTTAGATTATCTACATCAGGTCCCCCAGCAACATCTTTTAACAAGCCTAGCAGATAGCATATCCAGTACAGAGAGAGAGAGCAAAGTCTGCTCTCACTCTGATTGGCTAGTACTCGTTGTCTTCATTGGTTTCGGCCGTTTGGGTTTCGTAGGTTTTGTCACAAGGAGTGAGATTGAGTTGGGTTGTTGGGGTCAGAATATCAGGGTAAGCCAATCAGTGGCAAAGAGGGCAGGTCATACCTTCACCATCCTGGGGTGAAGAATATTGTATATGCCCACAAGAATCAGGAAAGGAGAAGGTTGATTATGGTTCCAAAAGGGGTGAGACATGGCAGCAAACAAGGAATAAAATTAGCTTGGCACTCCAACAAAATTTTGTCAATACTGCCACACCAAGTCAGTCTGGTTATCTATGTAGCAGACTGCTCCAGAACACAGTGTGATGCTGTTGACCTTTTGTAAGTCCTGATAGGCCTAAACTCATGGGCTCCACAGCCAGGCTTATTATTTTTTATATTTTAAATTCAGTTGGTTGATAGGTTGAAATCGCAGCTCTGCACATGGGATATGACATAGGAGGCAGAATATACAGTCTGGGTGAGCTTGCCGCTGTTTCCATCTCTCCATGATCGATGTCATTGCTGTCATTGTTCTCAATCCTACTAATCCCACCACTGAGCCTGCCTGTCCAAATTGGGTGTGCTGGGTGCTGAGGAGGAGGGGGTGAGGAGGGTGGGGACAGAAGCACAAGTGCACAGAAGCTGATGAAGGTTGTTGCCATGCTATGAAGTGGAGCACCATTTTTTCCCCACAGTGTTGGGTGTGGATGGGGGCAGCTATCAGTCTTTAATTGGGCACTGTGGGCCATAATAAAGAGATCTCAGAGTATGGAGAAATAGAATGAGAGAAAGATACAGAGCGATATGGAAGGGCCAAAGTGCGGGGCGAACCTAGCGCGCCTTAATGCAATGCGTATTGGCAGGTGTCGCTCTGCCTAATTTCACGCCTCTGTGAGCGAATGTGCACCCAGACGATCGCCACTTCCAAGTCCCCTCTCTTTCTCCCTCTGCCTCTCTCGATTTCAGCCTCTCTGATTTAATGTATAGCTGCTCGCAGTGATGTGTTTGTCCTTCCACGTGATTTGGCCTGTACAGAACGCGGACTTTGGTTCCCCTGAAACCTGGAAGTGCATACCTGTGAGCTCCACAACAGGCTAAATGTGCTGCACAAGCACTAAATAGAGGCACAGCGACCGTTAAGAAAGCACAAGGGCCCGCCTCGTCCATCTGTCACATCCAAGCCATATGATGAGGAATGCTTGTTCTTTTGCTTCTGGTCTGTTGGACTTTTGGCCACTGGGTAGGGACGACGAAAGGGGGAATGGGTCAGCCAATGGTGTGTTCGTGCGTGCGTGTGTGTGTTTGTGCATCACACAGAGGGACTTTCAGAGTTTGACACAGGGGCATCCCGTGGCAGCTGAGACGGAAACGAGTTCTGATCCTCAATGCCCTGCCCCGGCTTCTTCTATGACCCTCCGTTGCTCCACAAGCCTCCCCTCCCATCCTCACCCTCTCACCCTTCCTTCCTTTCACACTCGTCCTCTCCCCTCATCACTGTTCTTCCCTCCTCACCCCACCTCACCCCTTCTCGCCCCTCCTTCCTGTAGTCTGTGTTTGTGTTGGGAAGATTAAGCTGCTCTGACAAAGCTGTGTTTACAAATATGCAGGCAGAGAAACAGGCCAAGCGACGCTGAATAGGAATAGAATACAAATTGCTTTTTTATCTCTCTTAGGGCCAGGGCGAGAGAAAATGTGTTTGCGATTGTTGCTCCTCCGCCTGTGAAGGATAAAGCCTCAGTACTGGGTTTGGGCTCCCTGTTAGCATTCATTCTATCCTCTCCTCTCTCTGTCTCCCTCTCTGTGTCTCTCTGTCCTCCCACTCCCTTTCTTCCCCCCATGCTCTTTCTCCTCTTTGTCTGCTCCACACTCTCTGTCTCTTTCTCCCCGGCGGGAATTTTTTTTCTTGCTGTTTCCTTGGTAATCATATCTCCTTTTCCTCTCCTCTCTTCTTTCCTCCCCAACTCTCTCATGTCTCCCTGATGCGTGCTCCTCTCTCCTCTATATGTGCACTGCTCCCCTTTCCCATCACCTCGTTCCCTCAATAATTTTCTCCATTCCTCTCCCCCTTCATGTTTCCATGTCGCCCTGTGTTGCTCACTCTCTCCCTCCGATTCCATCCATCCATCCTTTTTTTTTCTCTCCTCTGCTCAGTAGGACTTGTCATGATTTACAGTCTCTCTCAGCTCTTCCTTGCTCACACCGGAGATATTGGAAATTTGGAGTGCCTATAGATCACGGCAGGGGGAGAAGCCGTGAGCCTCCGCTAATCAGCCCTAACAGAACTGTGGAGCATTACAAATCTGGGCTCTCTCTTACAATTAGGCAGCATGTCTGCCTGGCATAACCCACGGCAGGGAGGCTGAGCCTGTGATGTCATCTTCAGCAGGTCTCCACCACTGTGTGTGTGTGCGTGCGTGTGTGTGTGTGTGAGTGTGTGTTTTAGGGGGAAACAGTGAGTTGGATGGTTTGCTCTCATTAATGCAGAGGACGTGCTCCCCTTTTCCACACAGTGGCACTTTTATCCTTACCTCAGCTAACACAAGGGAAGGTTAATGGGCGGTCATACAGACTCAAACAATGCCATCTATGTTTATTAAGCAGCAGCAGTCTCACCATGTGATGCTTTTATTAATTCATTATTTAGTTTTAAATTCCGGACATGCCTTGAGGACTGGTTAGGAGCCCAGCTTTTGAGGACAATGTCAGGACAAAAAAAACTAAAGCCAAATCTTTTTTTTTTTTTCTTAAGATACCCTTTTTTTACTGCCTGCCTAGTACCAGTGTTGTAGTCAGGTCATGACCAAGACTAGAGGGTACGGAGTCTGAGACAAGACCAAGACTAAGACTAGCATTATGTGGCCTGCCTTGTCATTGTTTATCACAAGTAAAAATGTTCATAATTCACCTAGTTAGCTGCAGAATTTACACGCTGCACTGTGTTTTATTTTGGATACTGTTTTGCCAGTGAACTGGCTGACATCTCCTCCCAGACAGCCAGAGCTTCTTCTCCTTTCTCCCACGTTTACTTCTTCGTGCTGTTTTTCACACCAAAATTAGCATGCAGGTTTAATAAATGTGGCTAAACCCGTTATAAATAGGCCAATTAACTTCTCTTTCATTGCCAGGAGACAGGTTTGCCTTTCTGTAGTTTTTTTTTCTTATGTGGAGGCCAGAAAGCCCCAAGTCTGTGCAGAAGACCAGAGATAAACAGGTTTTTGTAACGCCTAACTGAATCTCTGTGAGTTGAAGTTTAGTTTCTCTCCTGTGTCCCTGTTTATAAGTTCAGGTATCTGCTTTATTTTGCTTTTTTATGTTCACTGTCAGTTGGATAGGAGTCTTGTTAAGTTACTGCTAATGAAAACCCACCATTCCCTGATTTTGCAGCTTCAGAAATAAAAGCTTTTAGATAACAAAATGATGGGATGTGTTTATTCACTGTTTTACAGCTGTTCGACTCGAGGTGAGCTTGTTTCAGTTAAATACACACCTTTAAGTGGGTGCAAACTCTGCCATGCTGAGCTGACACACTGAGTCAAGTTACCAACCTAGGCGACAAGTCTTTATTGCAGCTGCCGGATGAGGGGTGAAAATTAGCCAATTCTCTTTCACTCTTTCCCACTGAAGATGAAAGCCGGATGATGGTGGTTGTTAGTAAGTTTTTTGTCCAGTGTAAAAGGGGCTTTGAAGTGCATATGAAGGGTGGCGGGGAGGGATGACAGCCAGTAACGGTAACAAAAACTTCAAATTAGAAATGAGTTGAGTTATTGGTTGCATTTCAAGCAGGAAGTTTTGCATCAAATCACAGTGAAGATGTTGATAAATAAATCATACATTGCACAGGCAATTTAGTGATATGCCTGCATTTGTGGTCTTGACTGCTCTTGAAATTAAATCCAGAGACCTCTATCTGAGACACGCAAGACATTCAAAAAGTGGTCTCAAGACCAAGACTGATCTTGAGTACTACCATGCTAACCTAGTACATACTGTGGCCACGACTGTACCTGCAACTATCCCCGTAACTTCCCCCTCTGTCCCTGTTTGCATCCGGCTGAATTCATATCCATGTTCTGTGGTAATATCCCTTTGGCCATTCTCCAGCACATGCATTTGTGTTTGACTAAGCGCGATGGAGACTCCCGGTACGGGAAAGTCGTCTTAGACTCAGCTGTTTCCTCTCCACCGAAAATGACAGCTAAAACCTGACCCCTGATCTCCAGTCTTCAAACGGTGGCACGATAAGCTGATTGCTGTATCCATTACTCCGTCTTTTAATGGAATGAAGTGCCAGTCGTGGTTGATAGCCCGCAGGCTCGTAATGCAAACAGATGCCCATTACTCTTTTTGCTGCATGACATTTCTTACATGTCTATTCTAGAGAGGAAATCTGGAGGTCAGCTCAAAGGTCAGGTGATAAGGAAGTGGTGTCTTGAGATAATGACCGGTTTCCATTTGCCTTTTTACCTTTTACACATATACTTAACATCCATTTGTAACCTGTCATCCCTCACATTAGTATAATTTGCTGATCTCCTCACATAGACTTTTAACTCGAGCTATTTTGCTTTATCAAGATGCAGCAAGTTCAAACACAGATTTTTGAGACCATTAGTATTTCAAAAACAGCGACTTGACTTGAGCTAATTTAATCTGTAGTGCATCTCCAAAGTAAAGCCACTTTCTTACGTGTCGAGCAAAGTCACTTGAGGAGAGGAGAGAGATAAAGAAAATGAAAGTGGGAAAGTGGAAAGGGAACGTTTGCTACCATTGCTCATAGTGTGGGTACTATAGAAACACAGTTTGACTTTTGAGAAGCTGTCAGAAGCGCTGCAAGGTTTACTGAGCTTTCCTTTGTTGACAGGCATCAATGTGTTGACTGCTGTTGTAGGCTGAGGTCAAGGCAAGGCCTCTACTGGCTCTTTGTGAAGTATAAAAACAGCCTGATTTATTCACTCGTCCAACCGTTTCACCTCTCTTTTTGTGTTAAGGTTCTCAACATTCTTGTTAGACTTACTGTAAGTGAATAGGCCTCTATGCAGCGCTACATTCAGCTCAGATGTAGCTATAGTAACAGAAAACAGGTCAAGGTTTGTTTATATGTGTTTATGTGGGGGTATCCTCTCTATCCATTTGTCACTGGATCCTGTTAACTGAAGTATGATAGGATGCATGAATATCTGAGAAGGAGTCTGATTTGTTTATGCAGATACAGATAGTTAAGTCTAAAAGCCCTTACATTTACATTTATGGCCTGTATCCATCTTTTCACTCTTCACCTACGCTGGCTATTTATAGCTTGTGATGTCAAGGAGTCGATTTACTTAAGGCAAAATGATACATGTGATATAAACACTGATGGAAAGTATGGACGCATCTCTGACTGTTACATCTTTTTTTTTGTCATACTGATGTTGCTTGGTGATGATGAATTTTACATATGATCTGGCTGTGACCTGATCCTGCTGAGAGGTTTTATGCAGCTTGTGTCACTGTGTATCAGTGCACTTAAAGGGATAGTTCAGATCATTTGATGTACGGTTGCATGAGATATTTATTGATAGTCAGTGTATTACTTACAGTAGGTGCCGGTCAGCATCCCCCCAGTTCGGAGAAGTAGAGAGGGACACCAGTATGTAAGCTAAACAATGTACTACTGTGGACAGGGTCAGCAACAAAAAGTATTTTAAATACTTAAAAAGTCCACTTAAGGCTTAATATGCAATGTTTTCCTAGAAAACAATGTATAGACAAACATAATCCCTTTCAGTCCTCACTTATGACCCTCTTAGAAGTGTGTGGTGGTGGATATATCTGCAGAGACCACTTTTGCAACCTGTACTTTCTTTACTTTCTCATTCTTTTACTGTGCTCGGGATACTTTACTGACCCAAAACATCGGTAATTGACATCCGGGAAATGAGCCTGAAACAATCAACCATCTGTTTGGTGCGTTTATGAATGAAAATCAATATCATTTTAAGTGTACGCAATATTTAGAATATGTTCATGGCTTTACTTTGCCATCAGACAGCCTTTTCTGACAGGAAACCACCGTTGTGTAAGCTAAAAATCACTCTCTCCACACCAACAAAACTCCATAGGTGAAATCAGTCATTTTAACTTATAGAAGATGGGTGCTCCTGGTCCAACGCTGCCTCGATCAGTTAATGTTATTGTGTGACTTAAGTGAATTCAACAAACTAACCAATCAATGCAATGGTAGACCGGGAGCTCCAGTTTTCTGTAAGGTAAAATTACTGCTTTTCCTGAGGGAGTTTGGTTGGTTTTGAGAAAGCGAGATTTAGCTTATATAATGGCAGTTTCCTGTCAGAAAAGGCTTTCTGACGGCAAAGAAAAGTGGTGAAAATATTCAAAATGTAGTGTACATTTGAACTGATATTGATTTTTTTTAGGTGGGCCTGTTATAAGTGGCTAAAATACCTTTCGTTGCTGTCCCTATCCACCACAGTATTTTGCTTAGTTTCCATGCTGCTGCTTCTCTCTGCTTGTCCTAACTGAGGGTGTGCTGACTGGCATCTACTGTAGGTAATACACTGACTATTGATAAGTATGTCATACAGCCCCACTTCAGACAATCTAAAGTATCCCTTAAGGCTGTGCATTATGCAAATGTGTGTGGTTGTGTTTGCCCTGTACACCTATGGTCACACGCAGGTAAAACTGTATTTCTTTCTGTAGGTGTGTATGTGCATTATTATTAAATGCAGGTGTGACTTAGCATTCACTATAGTGAGTAGCTGTGTTTGTGCGGATGTGTGTTTTGCACCTTTGTGTGTTAGTGTGTGTCTGTTGGTGTATGGTGGCATGCCGTAGGCCCCATGCCACCCTTCCATCCCATTAGCTGAGCCCAGCCCCTGCCTGTGTCTGCTTTAACCTTGGCCAGCGGGCTGGAGGAGAGGGAGAGTAATTCTAACCTTAAAAACCTGCTGATTAAAGCTAGTTTGGTGGAATTCGATTCCACTTAATGCCTTTGGCCGTGAGCCCAGCTGGCTAGCATTAGCATCAACAGACACCGTGTCTTCAGTCAGGGAGACAGACGTGCATGGGCATGTGCATGAGCTTCCTCTGGCACGTGAGGAAGCGCGGCTGTAAACCCCACATCCCCTCGTCTATCTTTCATGTCTCCATTCTTCTTCTCTGTCCTCTGTCTTTTATTCCACTCTCATTTTTGCCTAATATATAACTCCTAAACCCAACTTCATCGCCACAGTTCTCCACCCTAAAACTCCTTTTCTCTCTTTTGTCTTGAATTTGTTCTCATCTTCCTTAGCCTCAGGAATGAGGCCAGAGAGAGTCAGGGCTTTTGGTAAGACAGCCGGTCAGGGGTTTCTCTCTAACTGCCTCAGCCCTGTTATTGTTTTCTTCTTGAACTTGATGTATGGCTGTGTTTACGCGTCCAGCGTGGCTAATTAATTCTCCTCTTCAGGGCCTGTTTATCAACTGTTTGTGTTTATTTTACAATGAGCATGCTATTTTTAGAGCCGGTCATTTCCATAACACATGCATTTTTCCAGAGCATCATTTGTTTTGCTTTGTTGAGGAATTTTGGTTTGTTTTTCATTTTCTCCTTCAGCTCGGGTGCAGCCTGCCAATTCATTTTGTAGCGCGCTCAGTTTTGACTGATTTAGAGGCTGCAGCTGGTCCAACGGAGAGGACCGGGGAGATAAATCTAAGCCTCTTTTGATTTATTATGTATAATGTCTCATCAACCGTTGCTTAAGTCTTCAGATGCACTGAAGAATGATACTGTTACAACTTTACAAGTAGTGGCTTATTTAAAGGGGTATAAAGCAGGAGAAGAATCTTAATAGAGAAAGCAGTAGCTGGGATAAAAGCCACAGTCATTGTGGCAGTAACATACAGGAGCTGTGCATTTCTCTCTGTATCCAAAATGCAAGTGAGATACTGTATATTATGGGCATTCTGGGCATGGTGCCACCATACCAGACACTACAGATAATTTGATTCCCCGCTGAACG
Source organism: Lutjanus campechanus (assembly GCA_027495735.1). NCBI lineage: Eukaryota > Metazoa > Chordata > Actinopteri > Lutjaniformes > Lutjanidae > Lutjanus > Lutjanus campechanus. Next base: position 67,067 of record JAJHUR010093210.1, read on the forward strand.
ATTGGTAGAGAGCAGAGCAGAGCGGCTGACTGTAAAGACAGCAGGTGAAATGCAGGGCGTTACGGTATCAGTCGAAAATGAGCTCATCCTCCAAACTGGAAGTGGCACTTTTCAGCCGTAAGTCATCTAATCACGTCTGTATAGAGCCAGAAATCGTTGCTTGATCAATAGTCATCATGGATGCTGTCAATGGCCGGGGTAGCTTGAATCTTGCATGGTCCATGAATCTCTATTGAGTATGGATTTTGCGTTCCCTCCACGGATGGGGTTTGATAGTACTGCCTGATTGGCTGCTGCGTGAGCTCTATTTATGCTGCTGTGCCCCAGGCTGAATCACCTGCCCCAGGCATCCATGTGAACAGACATATTCAAACATGCACACACACAGAAGTACACACACACAAAATGATACATTCCCTCTAATGAAGCAGTGAGCCAGAAGTGACTTTACCAGGTGGATGTCCATGTCAACAAAAGTGGAGCACTCACTCAATACAGCCAGAGCTAGAAAAAGTCTGTATGAGATCTGACTTTAGAGTATTCGGGTCCAGAGTGATGATATGTGTGAGCAAATGTTGGCTAATTAAAACATTTGAGCATGATTTCTCAATTTATTTTCAGCTAAGGACCCCTAGCAGGATAGAAAATATACCAGGGACCCCTTATGTAGGTATCTTGGTATAACTTGACATATCTATTTTTTACACTACTTCTTAGCTGTGTGGAAAAAAAAAACAATGTGAGAAATGTATTAGAAATATATTAGACATGCACATCAAGAGAGTGTGTTTCACTCTCAGTGCATGCATAAAATAAAATGCAGATTCTCATTTCTTAAAATAATATTCCATAAAGAATAGTAAAATATACATAAAATATAAATAATAGAGAATATGAAATAGGCCTAATAAAAACATAAAAAGAACACTAATAGGCCTAACTGGGGACTTGAATATGAAAGGCCTATAAAATTGTTGGTGGAATGGAAATAGTTTGTGTAAAATAATGATTGCTAATAGACCGTTCATAAAATAAATGCAGGCTATTATGAAGCTTTTTGTTTAAAAAGAATAATAATATGATAATTTAATTGAATGAATCTGAAAACTTTTTAAGGACGCCCTGGCAGATTGCCATGGACCCCTGGGGTTCCCCAGGACCCCTATTTGAGAACCACTGCATTAGATGACCGGTATTCATTTCATTCACTAATAATTTTCATCATAGTTTTCATCAACAGCATTTTTTCACTGACAAAAATGAGACAGCAACTAAATAAAACATCATTTATGATGACAGAAACTATGCCAAAATCTGTTGGCACTTGCTGTCAATAAATAAAAACAAGATGAAAATGTTTTGGAGGGACGAGGTGGTCCAATCTCTACACACAATTGGATACTACTGATCTACCCAGGAAGTCAACTAGCATTCACTTGCTGCGACAGACATATGGACAAGTTTCACATTTGATTTCAAGGAAAATAAGACCCTTTGCAAGAGAGACAATCACTGGTTAAACATAGCAAACCTGAAGCAGAAAGTTTGGAAATTTAAATAATGCATTACACATTAACTAAACTGTTTTGATTTTAGTCAACTAAATCTACTGGAGATTTGTGATATAGGTATAATCTTATGATATTTAGTCAAACTAGACTCAAACTAAAGCAATTCTGGTGACTAAAATGTGACTAAAACTAAATGGCATTTTACTCAAAAGACTATGACTAAAGCTAAATTAAAATTAGTTGTCAAAATTTAGAGTACACAGGAGTCATGCATGAGTCAGTGGCAAAACTATACTTTAACTAGTTGGCTGGATAGATGATAGATGGAAACTGGCAGCTGGACTGGGAATGAAAATCAGGAAGAAAGAGTTTTTAACAAAATGCCAGGCATGTTGTCTGTGCATGCACACATTTCTGTGTGTTATCAAGTGTGTGTGTGTGTTCCTCCCAGTTGGACTGACAATCCAACAGACAGACAAATGTGTGGCAGCCTCTGACAGTAAGACGTTTGCATCACTGCAGGAAAACAGCAAATTGCCAACATAAATAAGGTGCCACGCTCTGATTAGGACTGTCTTCACACATCATTATGGTCTAATGAGACAGTTTCCCCTCTCTCTCAGTCTTGCTATAACCAGTGCCAGCTTTGCCTCCGCAGACTTTGCATTTTACTAACCCATCTCTGGCTGTGCCTGACACCTGTCAGCCATGATGGATGAATGCAAGTGAGGTGTCGCCAGGGTAACAGGCAGGCCAGGGGCAGCGGTGGCCTCCAGAGGCAGGACAGGTAACCGGTAGTGGCCCTGCCTTTATTTCTGAAGGCTTTATTTAGGCTGAACTGTTTATCACTGAGCTGTCTGGCCTGCTTGCCCTGTGTGAACTGCGATCCTGCTCCGCTCAGGACCGCTTTAACACCCCGAGGGGGGGCGTGTTCGGACCAGGCAATAATACCCTCTCATTGGGCCAAGGCAGAGTTTCATCGCCTTGGCCGCTTGCTTGAGTGACAACACCAAATGAATTTGCTGCATCAGTGTCTGACTTTGGAGGACACACGTCGCTGTAACTCTTTTTTCCTGCTGTCTGCAGTGACAGCGCATGAATACATTATGGACACGCTGCTTGTGAATAGTCCTATAAACTATGTATCATTGTCCTATTGTGTCTCATTTGCACCCCCAACACAACAGTAAACCAATAATACATTCATGTGTGTGTGCCTTCACCTATGTTATTTGTTTCACTGTTTTTGTCTCAGCAAGCTCTTCAAAATTACACACACAGGGAAACTGCACTTTTTATGAGAGGATATGTGTGTATGTGTGTATAATTATGGTTTAATTGCTTGCCCTGTGATGTGCTGTCATCTGTCACAGCCCAAAGACAGCAAATAATGGTTCTGCTGCCGTCACTTTGTCACCCAGACGCTCAGCATGCAGAGAGCAGCAGAAACACCAGTAACTGATATGCGTCTTGAATTACTGATAAGCACTCGAGTATGATGAGCTTTGTGTATGTGGGCGTGCTTGTGCTCTCAAAAGTATCTTGGCTGGCCTTTCTATCTCCGTCTTTTGTGGCTGTCTGTGTATGTGTGCATGAGGCTGTGTGCGTGAGTGTAACAGTATGTGTCTGCGCTTCTGTGAATAATTCTGTGTTTATGAGTGGGTGTAGTTTTGAGCTTAAGAACTCATTGTCTAATTCTGTGTGTGTTTGTGTGTGTATGAGTGAGTGGGTGCGCGTGTGGTGGGAGGGTGAGGGGAGCACAAGCTTTCTTGTGTGCGCAAATGTGTTTGATGCCCACTGTATATCGGCACTGACAGGTGCAACAGTTGTGTTATGCTTTAAGCTGCTTGTTTGTCTGGCACGCTGCTTTGTGTGGTTGAGAAATGGAGTAAACAGAGGGAGAGGAAAGCAGCCTGGGGGCTAATTTATTCACTCCCCAGTCGCCCCAGTCACAGCGGCCTGTTGCACTGGCCCACCTGTCAATCGTGAGGAGCACGCCGTAGCCTCATCCAACTGCACACAGCCACACCACAGCCCGCTCTCAGTGGGCCAAGTGCTTTAGGCTAGAGTAGTATTAACCATGATATATCAATAAACTCTCTGTAATCAGAATTAACAAGACAGCAAGTTTATTCGGTGAACACACAGCATTAAAAAGAAGTCTGCCATTTGCTGTGTGCAGTGAAGTGAATGCAGCGTTACGCAGTATGCACAGAGGTGGAAGTAACTAAGTACAAATATGTTACTGTACTTATGGAGCAATGTGTAACAAGTGCCCGTCTAAAAATGAATACTAAAGCATAAATATGAAGCCATAGACTGTATATGACGCGAGTTGTTCCAACAACAAGTCCTACACTATAAGTTGATTAGCTGTTTATGACTGTCAGTTATCTGTCAATGTAAACCAGTTATCCTGAATGCAAAAGACCACTGCCCTGAACATGCACACTCTGGAGTCTGAGTTCTGCCTACCAGACTCCATGAACATATTGCTCAATTTAACCATTATGAACATCTAGTCCTTCTAAAAGATGATTAATGATTTCTCAAGACTCAAAGATACTTAGTCATTCGGCATACATTCGACATTAAATTTCACTCTAATTAACATGAAACGGGCCAATAATGATAAGCAAATATTTCAACTTAGCATGTTTCCTTGATTTCTGATGACATATCATGCTTATTTTTATTATTTATTACATTAAATATATTTCAGGTTTTTCCTTTAAGTAGAGTTTTCAGGTATCTGAACTTACTTATATCTTTTTACTTTTACTCTACCCTGCATTTTAACACAAATATCTGTACTTTTTGCCCCTTACATTTTTAAAACAGGCACATTATTTTAGTTTTAATGCATTGAAAGGGGAGCTATTGATCATTTTTATTTTGCGTCATTGCGCACCGCCTTCCCAGCATCAAGACCGACTTCAGCACAAATGGTTTGGACAATAATGCATGACTATTCCTTGATGTATTCATCGGTGCATATCACGCACAAGCACGACAAACGTAACAAGACGAAAACGATAATAGTCTCTGAATTATATAAATATGACGCGAGGTTCAGTTATCTTTGCATAGAGAAAGCTGCTAGAAATGTCCTTCAGAGGGGTCCTTTTTACTTTTGTCCTTTGTGAGTATATTTCAGAGCCTGTATTTTTTTTCACTTTTACTTGAGTTAAGAAGTTGAATCAGTCTTTTTTTTCACATAAATATCGGTACTTCTACTTGGGTAAAGAATGTGTGCACTTCTGTCACCTCTGGGCATACGTATCAGTGTTGGTGTTGAAATTTAAAGTCAAATATTGAATAGACAGAATGGTAGAATTTCTGTTTGTAAGCACCTTCCACATAAGTATTGCAACACATGACTGTAGTGAAATACATAAACAGTTTAATGCCTTATTGCATCATGCTGCATAATCCCTGAAAAGAGCACAAAGTACAGTTTATGACATAAATACTTACAAAACTGCACAGCAGAAATGTGTGTGCTGCTAGCAGTTGTGGCTGACTGTAGTAATGTGATGTTCAATGCACTGTGGGAGTGGGAGGAAGTGTCTGTCTGTTGCCAGCGTGGAGTAATGGATGGCAGAGCTATGGGAGTGGGAGGAGGCATACATCCTATTTCAGACAGCTGTAATGGATGAGAGTACAGCAAAAAATAAGAACAGGAGGAAGTCTGCATGCCTTCACTATCTCAAACTCTCACACGCAGAGATCGCTAGCATTGAAATCGGTTCACAATACAGGCGAACAATGGAACACCTGGAGAAACAGCCGACGCTGGTGTGACTTTGTGAATTGGTCATAGGATGTCTGCATGTGTGAATGTGTTGGAAACACACGGCCGCACACACACACACACACACACACACACGTGTTTGTGCATCTGCGTGATGTGTTTGTTTTTTTAGCTTTGTAATGTGTCTCTCACCATGTGCCCAGTCTCTGTAGCTGTGCAGTGGTTCTCTGGTATAATTAATCAGACGGTTTGATGTTGGCAAATGAGTGTTTATACAGACTGACTTCGTCTGCAGGCCTGCTCTCTTTTTAACTGGGTTTTAGTTTAACAAGACGAGCACATAACGCACTTCAAGGCACCTATTTATCACATGGTCCTCCAAGCAGTGTAGCCCAACAAAACGTCCCCATGCCCCAGCACCACCCTTCCTCCATTTTCTTTACCTGCACTCCTGCCCCTGCCCTTACTGCCTTCCCATTCACATCTACAGTGCCCAAGAAAACTGCATTAAAGTGAGACTTCAGATTATTCGATATAGGGTTGTAGGAGGCACTTACCCATAGTACAGTCAGTGTATTACTCACAGGAGATGCTGGTCGGGATACCCCCATTTTGGAGAAGCAGAAATGAGTACCAGCACAGATGTTTAGCACCTCTGAACAGGGTCAGCAACAAAATGTTCACCTAAAAAATCAATATCAGTTTCAGTGTACATTATATTTAGGATATTTTCACCACTTGACGTCAGACCACCTTTTCTGAAGGGAAACCACCATTATATAAACCAAATATCATTCTCTTCAAAGCAACCAAACTCCATAGGCGATATGAATGATTTTACCTCTCAGAACACAGGAGTTGCTGGTCTACTGCAGCTTCGTTCTGTAACTTTGTTTGTGTTGTTGTGATTCACCAAAGTCACACTATAACACAAACAAACTGAGAGATGGAGGCAGCGGTAGACCTGCCACTCCTGTGTTCTGCATGGTAAAATTACTGATTTCACCAGTGGAGTTTGGTTGGTTTGGAAAGCAGTGATATTTGGCTTATATAATAGTGGTTTCCCATCAAAAAGACTGTCTGATGGCAAGATAAAGTAGTAAAATTATTCTAAATATAGCATACACTTAAACTGATATAGATTTTATTTTAGATGGACCTTTTTTAAGTAGCCAAAATACCTTTTCGTTGCTGACCCCATCCATAGCAGTGCATTGCTTTGCGTCTTTGCTGGTGAATCTCTCTGCTTCTCCTAACTGAGTGTGTGCTGACAGGCAGCTACTGTAGCTAATACACTGACTGTACCTCATACAACCCCACATCAAATAATCTGAACTACTGTATCTCTTTAACTTATTGAACACACAACTGCTGAATAATGAAGCCATGTCAGTGTATGTGTGTGCATGTCTGTATGTGCACACACTCCAACAGTGTATTTTTTCACCCCCGCTGTGATTTCTCCTGATTCCTAAACAAACAGCTATACCAAAGTGGATTGGAGTGAAGCTCAACCCTCCAGACCTGCTTGTTTGATTTATTCCTGTAAGAGCCGAGCATCCTGTCTTAAGAGCAATCCACCCTACCCTCACCTCTCACAAATATTGTATCGCACAAAATCACAGCCTATTTCCTTGCCGGTGAGGGGTTGGGGGGCGAGGGGAGCACTGTAGACTCTTGTTGTAAACAAGCAAAAGCGGCCTAGCCATCCCTCTGGGTCACCTGGGAGCCGGGTCTCCCAGAGAAGGATTGAGGAGGAGAGAGGACCGGAGGAGGATAAGTGCTGCCTTGCTCCTGTTCCTCGCTGCACGGTGCTTCCGCTGCATTTGCCTCCGCTGCTGGCTGTTGAAAAATGTCTCCTGGCCCCTCTGCCCCGATACCGGGAGGCGTTATCAGGCCTGCCTAGCTCTCTCCACGGTAACGAGCCCCCAGGCACAGTATTATCTGTTTACGATAAGGATATTAATAACACTGTGCTTTAGTTATGTGCCGGGGTGCCCGGCGGGGTGATGGTGGGGAGGGGAGGGATGGAGTAAGGAGCACCTGAATCATTCTGTCAGGGGCTCTCTCCAAGCAGGACAGGAAGAGAAGGTAAGGGAAGGAAGCAAGGAGTCGTGTGGTGATGCTGGGACAGTGCTGAGGTGTTCACCAGTTAACCCCGTCCACTTTCTCCTTCAGGCTTTGTTTCCGAGAACAATAGCTTGACCATCTGCCACCAGGTTCATGTGGGAGTTACCGTAAGGAGGGAGGAGGTCAGGGGGTTCAGAGGTCACAGCTGTTATGGTCAGCAGAGAGGTCAGCCTATTGTCTGTACTTCACTGTAGTGTAATGTCCTTTTTTTTGTCCCTCTTTCTCTCTTTCAGTGTTTGTATGGCTGCTACGTGCACTCCTCCATCATCCCCACCTTCCACCGTAGGTGCTACTGGCTGCTCCAGGTAAGAACTCCTCTTCTCCTCCTCTACAGTTCACCACACTTTTCGTTTCACTCTCAAACTCTTCCAGCCTATCCACGAGAACCAGAATGCGTTGCATGATATCAGTTTCCATTTAAGCGAAGCATTTTCCTTTGACAGCCGGCAGGCAGACATCAACCTATCCCCCGCGCCACCTCCCTCTCTCTCTTCTCTTTTCTCTCCCAGCCTCCATTTCCCCTTATCTTTCCCAGTCATTCTCTTTTCTGATGGCATTGCCCATACACGCCGTCCAGCGCGAGGACGGTATCTCAGTCTGCTAAAAGCTTTGCCATCTCCCCTGTCTAACAGCTGCAGTGATGGGCAGTAAAAGCATGATGGAAGACGTTCCCTGTACAGTATAGTGTGCTTACAGTGGGTCGTCAAGTCCACGGGCTGAGAGTGGTTGTAAATAGTAGTCCTTTGATCACCTCCCCAATCCATCTCATCATTCTCGTTTAGCATGGCAGCCATTATTGTTGGAAGGTGCCTGATACGTACAACCATTCACACACACAATTTTAAGGGAGCATAAAACACACACACAGAGTAGGGGTGTGTGGAGCTGCTTCTATTTTTGTCTGTCTGTCTGTCTGTCTGTCTGTCTATCTGTCTATCTATCTATCTATCTATCTATCTATCTATCTATCTATCTATCTATCTATCTATCTATCTATCTGTAGTGGTTAAAGCCTACTCCACTGATTAATGATAACATGTCCTAAAATGTAATTTGTAATGTATTCAAATTACTTTTGAAATACTTCTTAATTGTCTTGCTGAGCCCATTTGTCTTGGCCACTCTTAATTTAGTTAACATTTGTTTTGGGAATGACCTCGCTGTAGAGATCCTTTTCAATTCACAACCTTCCAGAGTATTCAGGTTGGTGTTCGCCACCCCCACGTCTGTTCACAAGACTGTTCAGGGATTACTGCATAACCCATGGATGCTACCAAACTCATATTTTCGAGTGCTTGTCTGTTATGTCAAATAATTTTTAGGGCTGATGTCATTGAGAGCTGCCTCCTGGCTCTCATTCCATTTTATTTATTTTTTATTCTCCACCAACATCTGGCGACCCCCCAGAAATGATCTTGCGACCCCCTTGGGGATCCCGACCCCCAGGTTGAGAACCACTAACATAGAGCACAAACATTACTAAATAAAGTCTGGTGCTGCCATCCTTTGGCCACAAACAGCAGAGCAGCTTATGCACGCCACACCGGTCCAAAGGATATAATGTGAATGATGTGTTGAATGAACGCTTTGTACATGGCTAGCTAGCTAGTTAGCTATATATCAGTAATATGGCTAAGGTAAATAGCCAGCTAGTTAATCAAACTAATGAACAAGTCAAGCCAAAATTTACTTATATTTAACTGATAATCAGAAATTACGATTTGCCTCAGGTGGCCTTCCAATCTGCACAGAATTAGCATGATTGCTAAGTGCTCACACAAGCATGATATAAAATTTCTTTGATCACGTAGCCTGATGTTACGCTACAGTTCTATGGTTTATACTGCAGACTGTAGACTCTTTTTCAGTGACAAACAGATGATGTGATATCTCCTATGAAACTATGTATTTTCATTGCACTGTTGACCATGGGTTGTCTCTCTCTATGGAAGCCCATTTGATGGGCCAATGTGATGAGAAAAAAAGATTTCAACAGGAAACTTTCTCAAAATAATGAATTAATATCTCATCAAAATGATAAACAAATAGATTAAATCATGCTTAACCCTTAAGTTGAATTTATTAATTCTTCATCCATCCATCCATCCATCCATCCATCCATCCATCCATCCATCCATCTATCTTTGGGATAAATACACTTTGGCTGCAGTGCCACTAGTTCAGTTTCTCCATCTTGTATTTTCTGAAGACAACAATTGTCACCACATCCCTGCTGTACTGAATAGACCCAGAAGACTCGTTCATTTGTAGTCTAACCAACCCCACTGACAGTGTCTGTTAGCAAAGGAGGAGATCAGACCGGTTGGGGAAAAGACAAAAGGGAGAAACTGGCCTCAACAATGCTTAAATACTAATCAAAATAATTAGAGTGTTCCCACAGCAAACAAAAGCTTTCAAACAACAACTGTTTATATCTCTCTCGCTCTGTCTGTTGGCTCTGTCTGTGTGTGTCACAGGCAGTAATAACTGCACTAAGCAGACAAAAAAGCATGTCTCCTCGCGTCTCTTCTGAGTTCATTCAGCAAAGCCAGTCAGGTTATTCTCACTTAAGATATATTTTCCAAATGATTAGAGGTACGGCGTATTATTAAAAAGTCCAAGTAATGAAAGCAAGAAAAAATGAATGAAATAATATCATTCTGATTATGGAAATAACACAAGACACAGTGGTATATATTCAGACTTGGGGAATTATCAGAGGAAGCTCTTGTACTGTTTTGTGAGGCTGCATATTATCTTTGATCTGCTTCCATTTGCAAACTGTCAGGGAAATCTTGAGTTGATTTTCTTTTGGTGGTATTTGGTGCTCTTTTAAATGATAGGTTCACATTTTTCCAAGTCTGTTTTCATACAAATTGACATTCCCACATGTAGGCTAAATTGAAATAGTATCTGGCTACTGTCATCATTCCTCTTGTCCATAACTGTTAACACCATTTCAAGACATTCAGATGTGCATCTTCCAGAGTTAAAGTCTTCTTGGTAAGAAATCCCTTCTCTTTTTTGTGTGTTTTCTTGCTGAGTTGCAGTGTAGGAATAATAGGGGTGGAACAGCATGTGTATTTGTCTCGAACCATTCACCACAGGATCTTCAGATCGGTATGCAACTTCCTCGGTCGGTACACCCTGCAGCCCATACTGTCAAATTAGTCTATCTACTACTTGCACGCACTAAACAGAAATTTTGGAAGAGGAGTTCTACCTGAAATATTTTTGCCGTACACAACTTGTTGTGTATCAGCTGTGGATCTTAGTCAGTGAGCCACTGTTCAATTTTTTAAAATAAATGGCAAAAATTGTTTGTTTTCCTTGCTGTACTGAAAATGACCCCAAATCCGAGGTAATACCAAACCATGAATTTTCTAGGTCATTCCACACCGAAGGGAACACAAAGAGAGAATTTTATACTGAAGACTGTAAGTTTGGAAGATACCCACTTTATTTGACTAATTCAGACTGCTGACTCCACATATCAGCTTCAGCTGAACTTCAAAATGCATTTGAGCACAGATTTTGTCTCCCATAATTTGCATTGGAATAGAGAAGAAGAGCATTTGCAGTGACTGACAACTCTTTCAACTTACATATGAGTGAGTGGGTATTGTTTTAAGACAGACTTAAAAGGTACAGTCAGGCCAAAGCTATGCTTGATGCTTACACAATACAGTAACACAAGGACACATGCAGACATAAAGAAACATGAAGAGACACTGCACAGAGAGCGATTACTGTAACACACAGAACTGAGGCCACAAAGGGTCAGTTGCTTTTAAAAAACTACAGCCTTCATTTTCTCTGTCTGTCTCTGCCAGTTTCTGAATACAAGCACACGAACACTCATCAAACTTTGAGGAGTTCACTGACTCAACTTTTCCTTCCTGTTACTGCAGAGCATCACCTAAGAACAACTGGTTAGTTGAGTCCTTGGCCTCTTATGTCTCCTTCTCTCACTCTGCTCAGCAGATCTCCTTACATGACTCACAGCACCCTGGTGTGCAGCAAACACATCCACTCATTCAAAAAAAAGAAGTACCTTCTGCCGCCCAACAAAAAACATTTATTTACAAGTATTTTCTTTGGCACTGAGGATTCGTGGAGCCCCAGATTTACATCTCTTTTCAGTCAGTTTATTGCAGACCATCTGTGCTGACAGGAAACCACAATCAAGATGACACAAGAGGTAAAAGATTACACCACTTCAGTCCATATCTCTGCAGATGCAGATAGACCTTCAGCACCTCTGTCTGTCTCTCCAAGCCATTTTCAGTCAGACAGCTGACAGTAAGCCCCTGGTCTGTCTCTCATTCTCTCACTCTCTCTTTTTCCACCTTTCTCCAGTCTCTGAACCCTCTGTCCCTGACTCCCTGTGTACCATTTGCTGTGTCCATATGAGATTTGCAGGCAGTAGTCTGTCAACAGCAGAGCAGCAAGGAGACTGGAGCTCCCAGAGCGGCAACAGGGAAAGGTCACCAGTGAGTGAAAAATGTAAATATTCAGCCATCCAGCGGCCACAGTCACGGAGAGACAGGGATGAAAATAACTCCTATTACACAGCACCGACAGGGAGGGAACACAGAGGACAGAGAGGGTAGAGACAGACTGTGAATGGGAGAGCGAGTGAGATGGACACAACTTTTAAAAAGTTAGGCTAAAAAAAACACTGAAGGGAACAGAGCAGGAGAAGAAGATAGATTTAAAGATTTGAAGCTAAAAAAAAAAAAAAAAAAAAAAAAAACATACAGGAGAATAGGGAGAAAGGGGACAGTGTGTATATGTGTGTATTTTTAGATGTATGTGTGTGTGTGTGTGTGTGCAAAAGAGCTGGAAAGCAAGAAAGACAGACAGTGTGAGGTTGGTGAAAGGTGTTTTAGGGAGGGGGTGTTAGCCTGTGGGTGTGTGCCTCTTTATCCACTCTTTATCCACTCTTTATTGAGTCAAAGCCTGGGTAATGAGACAGGGGACGGGAATGAAGACCTGCGAGGGGGGTCCTCTCTCACTCCATTCATTTTCTTTTGTTCTTTTCACCTCTCACTCTCAATCTGCTCATCCCCGCCACGCTACCTCCACCTCTCTATGGCATTAGACCACTTTAAAATGTCTGGCCCATCCCCGCAAATGGCTGAGACTGAAGAAAAGTACCACCGCAGTTATCTGGGGTTGCAAACAATGAATCCAAATTGCTGCTGAGACAGAGAGCTGCCCAGAGCGGACTGTGTGGTTTGTCACTCAGAAAAAGTTCCCATTTCAGAGGATTTGGTGAAAAATGAGGCTCTGTGTTATACCAGGGTATATTTTCAGTGCTGCCAGCAGAAACCACACAAGTCCCCAAGTCATTATAAACATCATAGCAGTATGCATCCACTCTTAAATGCTGTCAGTTACAGCTAAAGTGTGCATAACTTAAAGGGATAGTTTGGATTATTTGAAGTGGGGTTGCATGAGGTACTTATCCTCATTTATAGTCAGTGTATTACCTGGAGAAGATGGCAGCTGGCATACCCCCAGCTTGGAGAAGAAGGAGGAATGCTGGCGTAGGAAGCTAAGCATTGTACTTCTTGGGACTGGGTCAGCAGCAAAACGTATTTCATCCACGGTATCACCACACTGTATTTAAAATATTTTCACTATTTTACCTTGCTGTCAGATAGTTTTTTCAGACCAGAAAATGTTGTTATAGAAGACAAATATTGCTCTCTCCGAACCAGCCAGCCTCCACTGAACTCAGTCATTTTACCAAGGACAGTAGTTAATGGTGCTGTGGCCTCAATCAGTTATTTTATTTGTGTTATTGTGTGACTTTGGTATCTTAAAAGTAGATTTGGATTCACCAAAGTCACACATTAAGCTCACAAACTAATCGATCGAGGCAGTAGTGGACCAGAAACTCTGCGAGGTAAAATTACTGATATCGCCCGTGAAGTCTGGTTTAGCAAGATAGAGCGATATTCAGCTTATATAATAATAGATAATAATTATATATATATATAAGTCTGTTTCCCATTTGAAAAGGCTGTCTGATGACATGGCAAAGAGCTGATTTTATATATTCTAATATTCTATACTCAAACTGATATTTATTTTTTAAAATGGGCCTTTTTTAAGTGGCCAAAATACATTTTTCTGCAGACCCTGTTGGAGGTGCACAGATATATCATTATTTTTTATCTGTTTCTTTATATGTTCAACCAACAGAATTATAATTATCTATTTCTGTATCCAGATAAAAGACCAGAAATGCGCCAGGTTTATACAGAAAGTCTTGTTAAATCGGGCAAATGGTGTGTTTTTTTCTAATATTTGTGGGCAATGGGGTTGTTGTGCCCACAAAGCATCAAAATTATTTAATGTTGGCATATGATTAAATATTTCTGCATCCTCATACTGTACTTTTCATTTATATCTCTCTCTCTTTTTTCTGAAATGATGAACCCCATCACCACCTCCCTTTTATCTGGGGGATATTGAAAAATAAGGGGAAAAAAAGTCTTATAAATTGAGCAGTTCTGTTTTGCATTGGAAAGTACAGTAAAGACAGTAATGATGTAGAAAAAGTGAAATAGTATATAGAAATGTTCTTCAGTTGAAGGGAATAATCAAGCATTAAATGATTGATTAAGGTAAATGCAATTTTTTAAATCTGGTGAGATAATCATGTAACTGACTTTTTCTGACTAATGATGAGCAACTTTCCGGTGCATTATTCTGTCATCTACTACTCATGCAACCCAACCTGAAAAGTTCTGAACTATCCCTTTAAAGACACACCTCTTTGAGTTTAGTAATAAGTAGTCTTTCCATCCACAAGCTGTCTTGTGTCACGCACACAGAGAGGATCTTGCCTGTCCTGGTGGCACTGATTGATTCTATTGCTCCATGTCCCCTTCTCTTGTTTAGTGCTAATCGAATGTAATTCCCAGCTTGCGCCTCTCCATCAAATCAGACAGTGGAGTTTGCGCTGGCCGGCGGGGGCACAGAGGTGGGGATAATTATGATATTAATACGGAGGGGGTCTGAGGGGAAACTTCATTTGTCCTGCTGCCTGCCACGAACACAGAGAGGGGTCAATAGCCTCTCCCGCTTTTCCTACTTTAAAGAGGAGGAGAGAGGGATGAGATAATGAAATGACTAGTAAGGCAGGAGGGAATGCTGACGACCTTGTTTCTTCACAGCTATCACTTTCTCCCTCTTACCTTCCTCAGCTTAGGCCACTGTGCTCTAGTCTCTGTCTCACATGAATACATTATTAATATCACCATTCACTGCAGTTACATTTTTCTTATTACATTAGTCCTTCAGAGTATAATGACTTTGGAACCACTTGAATTAGTGTTATGTAGGAAAATGAGTTGTCACTGTTGTCCCTGTGATCATTCCAGCACTATTAGACAGTATTTCAGCAATATTAATTTATGGAATAATTCAAAGGTTACTTAATTGGACAGGCAGAGTGATAACTCTGCCCGTTATCACAGTTATCACAGTGATGGCTGTGTGATTAAAGAGAACCTTGAGCAGTGGAGGCTCTGCGGTGCTGTCCGTGGTGCTGAAACCTCCTCTGTTCTAACCTTTCTAACTACTCACTACATCAGAGCCTTTTTTTTTTTTACTTTTTCAGAGGGGGGCGTGTTGATTTATCAAAAATCGCCTAGCTCCCTTGAACTCCCACACTTTTCACCTCTTCACCAAGCGCGTCATTCTCCGAAGATCGATACACCTGGCTGGTGATATCAGCAGATCCTGTGCAGGGCCCAACGCGTGTGCTCATCAGGCCACCGCGTCACCAGTCAGGGCAGAGGCCTTTCTCTCTCCAGCTAATTGAATGGGAAAAGTTGAGTAGCTCCTTTGCTGGGGTGATCCGTCATAGGTCGGTGTGCCGGCAGGATACAGTAGCTACAGACCCAGAGCGGACATGCCTGCAGGCTAAAGGCAGACAGATGGATTCTTTATATCTACCAGAGTCCTCTATTCATTCGGATCAGTTTAGTTGCCTCTGTGTTGAGCACTGGGAGACAGGTGCCGGATTCAGAGTGGCCCAGGTGATGTGTGATGACGGAGCAGAGCTGTCAGGTCCAGATTCACATCAGATACGTCCAGACTATGCAAGGCTACATAATGAATATTTCACTGAGATAAATCATGGATGAGCCCAGGCACCGTTCTGTTGATTTCACTGAGAGGGTAGAGAGGCAGGAAAACCTGGGGAGGTTTTGACTGGCTGTCTACAACCTCAGGGCAAATGGAGGCAGTAGAAATATAATTGCCTTTAGCTATGCAGGCTGTTGTTTGTATCAAATGGAAATGCACCTCTACAGAGTATGAGATCAGATTTATAGCATATGAATTTGACTCCACCACCTGACTGTTCAACTCAAGTCCTCAACGGTGGACTGGCAGGAGAGAGTGGCAGTATATGCAATGTGATTGTGTGTCTGTATATCTTTCAGCCTGTTCGTGTCTGTGTGTGTGCATATCAGACTTTGCCGTTCTGTTTCTGCGCTACGGTGGGAGACCATGGTGTTCTCAGCAGCATGCTGCTGCTGGCAGGCCCCCACTCTCTCTGCCATGAGGAGAACAGCTGCTTCACAAGCATGTCGGGGTGTGAGCCATGTCCCCGTGGCTCCCCTCATCTCCTTCGCTTCTCCTCCTCCTTGTGTGCAGTCACACAGACACACTGCATCTGACATTAACCCTCTCCATCCTCTCTACTTTTAAAGATTCAAATATGTACCTCCACCTGCTGTTACTTTTCTGAGCACCTCTGACACCCTCATTTTGCACTCAGAGAGAAAATACAGAGTTAGTTTTGAGTTGGTTTCTGCCAAAAACAATGACACTGGGGCTTCTGACCTCTAAACAAATTGAAGGTTACTCCGGTGCTTAATTAATGGCCCCTGCTGGTGCACTCTCTCCCCATATGAAGAAACAGAGAAGTTGAGCGAAACCCCAGAGGCACACAGAGCCTCCTCTCCTCCTGGCAGACTGATCTGCTCCTCAGTGCCTGCGACCTTTTCTCTAGGCCCGTCGCCTAGCCCACCAGCACGGCCAATTATCACAAATCCCCCGCCGCATTTGTCTTGCCATTTTCACTCTGCGGCCAAAGAGGCGTGCGTGGTCATAGACTCATGCAGCCTCCTAACCAGCCTGAGCTCAGACGGAGAAACAGAGGCCCACAACAGGTATGTGGTGCTTAAATAATTCAGTTATCCTGAAAGGTTAAGGCTCTGCCAGTAAGGCGAATTGACATTCATCTTGCTCCAGAGTCACGCGCCCCGCTTTCAAGAAGGAGCCACCATCGACATGTTTACATTTTGTGACTTCCAAGATTGTTATTGACACCAATATTTTACATGTTATTCTGCTTTTCCTGCCGACTTTCCACTGGCAAAAGAGCACAGAGAGCTGAATGACTAACCAGAGCAGGAAACAAAACTCTCAGTCCCTTGCTGATAATGTGAGCGTTGAGATTAAAATAGCTCTAACTGTGTAAGCTTGCAACAAACCATGATCCTGATTTGATATTACCCTCTGTGTTGTACTTCACAAGCTCTCTCTTCAGCAGCCTTTTGCCGCCTCTCCCACATTAGACAATAAAAGAGTCCCTGTGCATAGTGTCACCAGCCAGGCTTATTTGTGTTTACTAGAAAGCAGAGGAGATAAATGGCTCCACACTAAGTCTGCTCTGCGCTGTGCCAATCTCTGTGTTCCCACTCATGTCAAGCCACAGATCTACCCGTGTCACTATGCAGGCTCAGGCACGATGGCAGAAGTGTGCACGCATCTCCCAGCTTCCCAGAGAACACTGGTCACAGCTAATGACCAGAACTGTCCGATTTGTCCTGCCCTGATTACTCCTCTGAGCCCCAATTAGCCGTGGATGAGGGTTGACATCCCGACACGATCACTTGGACGTGTCATAGAGGGAAAGCTGAGGCAGGGAAGGGAAGGATGGAGGTGAGGGGGAAGACGGGGGAAGTGTGTTAGAGATGGAGGATAAGAGCAAAGGGGAGTGAAAGCCGTGGTAATATAGGGCCAGAGTCATTCACTCTGCATTCAGTCAGATATCGATCTCAATTCCCCTTTAACCAGCTACCACTCATCAACATACAAACCAACAGCTCTGATTGCAATTTCTATAATTGGCAATTTTCATTGTGAAAATCTGTCTATCTGAGGGTGTTAGCTGCATCTGGTTGGAGACTAGCTGATTTCTCTGTGGGGTAGGGATGAAGAGACTAAGGACTGTTTTTGGAAAAGATATGAGATAAAGATAAAGTATTGGGCCAATGTGCTTGAAACAATTTGCGAGTTGAAGAGAATAGTGAAGTTCTGAGAGCCCCAAAGGTATTTAATTATGGATAAAAACAATACCATTTGTTTCCCTAATTGTCAATAACAATCTCTGTTATGAACATTGTTTTCATCTGTGTACCCTCTTCTTTTTCTTTCTTTTCTATCCTGGCTTTTGTTCTGACCCCAACCCCCATCCCTGTCTTTATTTCTCTCTGCCACTGTGTCTCCCCAGGATTGCTGAGCTTTCTCCCCTCTGCAAGTTTTGAGAGAAAATCTCTCTCTTTTTTGGGCTTGCTCTCATTCTCTCTCAGTAGGGGGCAGTGGAAAAGTAACTACAAGGGCACATAAAGCCTTCAGAGTCAAACCAGACTTCTTTTAGTCTTTTTTGATCTGGATAGATGTCATATTGAACACACATGCTCACACACACCCTTTCAGTGGGGATGGCTGTGCTCCTATCTCTGTCTCGCTCCCCCATCTCAAAACTCACCCACGCAAACCTGAGAAGACACAGAGATTGAGAGGAGGAGGGAGGAGGCGAGGGTAAGCAAAATGTGGAAGGGTAGGAGAGGAGGAATGGCAGAAGGGAAGGAAACTAGAGGTGGGAGGGGTGGAGGTGCTTTGAGAATGGGGGATTAGAGTTAGAAGATTAGAGGTAGAAGATGATATCATTTGGTAGAGATGAGCGGGAGCAAACGAGCAGTGCAAATCACCCGACGTTAACGAGCTGCCTCGTAAATTATTGCAGCCGAGTGTATGCTTGAAGCTGGAGCTGGATAGGGCTGCATAGTGCAAGGGAGGCATAATGCTTGTCTTAATATTATTTACTTCCCCCTCCCAATTTATATAGGTTGTCTCCTACAGCCCAATATTGGTCTCCAGTGGCAGTATCAGGGGATGTTTCCTTATATATTGTGGGAGGTTTTAGTCTGCCTGAGTGCACCCTGTGTGGCCCATCCTAACCCTCCTACAGTCTGAAAAGGATAGACTCCCCTCCTCTTGTGCCCCAACAGGGGAGAGCTCAACTACAAACAAAACAAAACAAAATGAAAGTTGACTAGTTCCTTAGTGATGCCCTTGAATCTATAATGTAATGTAATGTAACATTTCTGCATTAAATGTCTAAAAAATGAACAGACCTATGTTAAATATTTTGTTAAGTTGTGTTCTTACATTATCCCAAATGTCTCGACAATGATCAAACCAAGTGTAAACTAACCATAACATCACTCATTGGTTTGTGCACTACTGTTTTGAAGTCTTCAACCAATGGGGGACTTGCCATCAAGCAAAGGTCTGCAATTGCCTTAGGCCCCACATGACCAAGAGCCCCATAAAACATCTTATAAACTTATGGTAAAGAAAGTTTAAAAGAAAAACAGTATTTCGCTAATTATGTCTGTTTAAAAATCCATTCGCTAAAATGGCACCAGAATGCCTAATTCATGAGTGTCTCGGAGCCTTCCAACTAACTTGATCTTACTCTGCGGAAATGATTCAGGACAACAGTAGCCAACTGTGTGAACAAATGTGTACAGGTGTGTAGATTGTTGAAAAATGAAGTGAATCTACCCTAGCGGTGCTGAAAAGAAGAAGGCAGCAGGTGGATGCTACAAAACTTTAACCATCCCATCACAGCTTGTCCCCCCACGCTGTGGTTCAGCAAGAGATACAGAAATATTCACTGCTGTACCACCAGACTACAGTTTTGTGAGCCTTATGCCTTGCACTGGGTGTATTTATTAAACACAGGGTAGCCCTGCCCTAAAGCATATCCTGCTTTATCATCTCTTTTACCCTAAATAGGACCATAATTTACTAAATGAGCAGCACAATGTATAGAAGAAACTTTACTGAGGTTGTAAATCAAGTGAGAAGTTGGGTCATTTGCTGTAAGACTCCATAAAATTGGACCTCTTTTTGCAACCAGTAGTGTAGCCCCCTGCTGGCCCTTAAAAAATAACCCAGTTTTAAAACATTTGCTTCACTTTTTAGACCTGAAAACTCTGTCCACTGTTTACCATGGAGGTCTATGGTCCAAACCCAGAGAAATCCAGAATTTTATTCAGTGTAACAAAATATTTCATCTGGTCGCCTGTCAGTGGCGTCCAGGGTAACACAGGCCACGTCAGAGAGTGAGGAAGGAAGCCAGCAAATGTGACTAAACTTAGTGTGAATAAAACTTTAATGCATTACCTCATCTGTAAACATGATTTCTGCCTGAGTCATGTAAGGTGGAATTTCATCTGCAATGGTGGTTATTTAACAATGAAGACAACAACTACCATAATACTATGCAACTTCACAACCTCATCAAACTAGATGGCAGACATTGCATACTGTGCATTTAATTCTGATTTGACAGGCTTTTCCTCTTTTCCCTGTAGTAGAAATATGGGAAGTATTTATTTTTTGGACAACTTTGTGCTTTTGCGTCTTAGATTTTAACACAAATATCTGTACTTTCTACTCCTTACATAAAAAAACAGACATGTTACTTTAGTTTTAATGCATTTCAGGAGCATTATTATTTATCTCTGTTTTGCTACCTTCTCGATGTCAAAACCGATTTCAACCTAAATGGATGGGACAATAACAGAGAGAAAAAAATGTCTTGGTTTATACATCTCTCACCTGCATATCAGGCATGCCAGACTTAACAATACAAAAAACACAAAAAAGATAAAATAAAGATGTAAAAGACACAACAAGAAGAATCAAACAAGAAAGGGAGCCTTGACCACAGAGAAAACTTGAGGTTGAGTTAGATTTGTACAGAAACAGTCAGTAGAAATGTCCTTCAGAGGGCTACTTTTTACTTTTATACTTTGAGTAAATGTCAGAGCGTGAACTTTTTCACTTTTGCTTGGGTAAAGAAGTTGAATCAGTATATCCACTTTTACCTGAGTCTTTTTTTTTTTACATAACTATCTGTACTTCCACTTGAGTAAATAATGTGTGTACGTTTGCCAATTCTGCTGTAGTGTTTACAATGTTTACCTCCTAATGCAGAAACTGCTGCAAAGCAGATTTTTAGTTATTTAATTATATTAAAATGTTGATTTTCAATGAAATGTAATTTTACTTTTGCTAAAATTCTTTAAACCATTTAGACAAATCCAGCAGGGATTACTGCAGTTCAGCTGAAATGAACTTGTGTACAGACCTGCATGTTTCAGACTGTTCTCCAGGGGGGCAGCCCGAGACAGAGACAGAGTCAGGAATATGGATGGCGGAGAGTTGAAGTCTCTCTCCTCTTGTGCTCTTAGGGGATGAGGGAGGGTGGGGTAGATGGGGGGAAATATACATTTCTATTTTAGCCAGGAGCCCAGCAGCAGGAGAATGACTTTCATTGGCTGGATTCTAAATATTACATGACTTCCTGATGGCAGTGTGCTGTCTGAGGCGCTGTCTGGCCTGGTATTAACCTGTCCGGATAAATCAGCCGTTTACCCAACTCTGTTCCTCTATCCAAAGCACCGTTTCCTCCCTTCTTACCTCATTTTCCCTCGCCTTCCTTCCCTTTTTTTCTGTCATCCCTCCAGCTTCACCTGTTTCTCATGCACCATTTCTGCCTCTGGACTGCTTGCTATGGTGCAACCCACTTTGTGTCTGTACAGTGTGTATATGTGGACTTACTCTGTAGTCCTCTGCCAAGGCCCCTAACGTCATATGCAGCCTGGCAGGTGACAAATAGTTTTTTAATTGCTTGCACCAGGAAAATCATTAGTCTCTTCCCTTTCCTTGGTGGGACCAGGCAGGACGTGTGCGCAATAATAATAGCCTCAGTCCCGTTTCCCGCTTCCCGCCTGCTATTTTTAGAACAGGTATTTTAAGGGCCTTCTCCCTGTGTGTAAATGTATATATGTGTGTGTGTGTGTGCGTGCAAGTGTGTGTGAGTCCACTGCAAGGGTGGGCTAAATGGTCCAGAGGTGCTTTTCCTTGCTTGTGACGGAGGAGAGAGTGTGTTTGTCAACCCTGTTCCTGCCTCATGAGAGTTTTTCTCATTGCTGTTGCTATTCCCCAGCCCCTGGGAGCATGCTGTTTGTCTCTGTGTATGTGTGTGTTTTCTGTGTGTGTGTGTGTACCTCTGTGTCTGGCAGGCTCTAGCCTAGGCCATTGTGCTGTAGTGCATTACTGTAGCAATCCACCGACACAGCGGCCAGCCAGATGAAGCCGTCCAGTTTATGGAGCAACCTGCAAACTCCAGCTGCTTTTGGTTGGGATTGTGCTTAGTGGTGAGATATAGTATTGATTTTCTCTCCTCGGTGCCCTTGCCATCCCTGCGTAGATATGCACCAGTGCTCAGCATCCATTCACTGAGAAAGGGGAGAGAAAGAGGGGGGAGAGAGCAGAGGATGATGTTTATGTGACGATACTGACCCCATTCGTTCACATGAAAAAGGCGTGGAATGTGAGGCAGCTAGACGTCAGAGGGGAATTGAGTTTGCAAGGCTCAGATTGCAAGATGAACCCTGAATTTGATTTCTGTGTTATACAAGCATTTGTTATTATATATCTGGGCGTCTGAGGGTGTTTGTGTGTCTGCATTCTTGTATGGGTCTATTACATGTGTGGGTTTATCAGTGTACAAGGGTGTGTGTGCACGTGTGTGTGTGAGCAAGCAATTTGGATCTGTGCTGTTGATGTTTGCCTGCCTTTTCTTTCCCTTTTTTTTTTGTTTTTGCCCTTGGTTTGAGTCCCAGTGGGGAGTCATGTTCAGTGCTGTTCCAAAGCCGTTCAGATCTTACTCTCCCTCCACTCCCCTGCCCTCCCCCCTCCCGCCATCCTTTCCTCTAACAACATGGTAAAATCAAATACATGGTCAGTCATTATTTGAAACATTTTTTGTGAAACCCCCTAGCCGCACTGCAGCAGTTAATGTAAGCGCCTCATTACACAAAATCTTTCATACATAAATGATATAACTTAAAAATCTTATTAAGTATTGTATAAAAATATTAGTGTGTGACCTTTCCGTGAATTTTAAGTCTGGTGCTTATAAAATGTTTAAGCAATGAAAACTGAATTGAACCTTCCAGACTGTCAGTGTTAATAATACCTTTAGGTGTGCAGTACATCAAACATCACTGTACCATTAACCACAGTTCTCTTGCCCATGTCTGACACACACACACACACACACACACACACACACACACACACACACACAGAGCTTCTCTACACCATTAAAATTTGTTCCAAGTCTTTAACAGAAAAATATAATGTAATCAGTCTCAACGATATTATTTTCACTCAGATTTTCCAGTCCTCTTTTGACTTTTCCTGCCCAACATTCCCTCAACTAATACTGATACAGGATTTACTTTTTTCATGTCTGACAAAATGTATGATTTATAATGACTTAGCCTAGACCTGACTGAAAAATTAAATGTGGATGTGTAGATGAGTTGATATGAATACTCAAGGCCACTGCTGGACATCTGGGTTCCCTAAGTATAATTGCTTTGTGATGCCACTCTGTTAGAAAAACTGTTTTCTTCAAGTTTGAGATTTTTGTGATTGAATATATAAAGGCCTTTCTCATGCTCTATTATGTTCCATGAGTTATACGGTTTTTACCACTTATTACACAGATTTGGTGAGAAATGTAATTTTTTTTTAACCACTAGAGAACTGATAAAAGAAATGGTCAAAAATCCCTCCACAATACCACATCAAGACACCAAGACCTTGAGGAATATCATAGAAAAAATCATGTTATGATTCAAAAACTTTTGATATTTTTGAGATTTCTGTTAGAATTGCCTTTTTCATGATTGGATGGCGAGCACTTCTTCTCTGGAAATTACTCAGAATCCCCTTCTTGTCAGTATACGTATGAAAGCCATGCAACCTCTCAATGTCCCAGGTCTCTAGTTTTGAGGTTGTAATTATCTTGGAGGTCACTATAGGTCATTTTACACAGAGGGTTCAAGTTTCAAGAAATGATTCCACTACAATGAAATGGCTACTATGGGGTTAAATATCACCACGCATTAATACAGTTATACTGAATTTATGATACTCCAATGCTGTTTAGGGGCCCCAGTATGCAGAAATATCCAAATGCCACTTTTAGAATAGGTGAAAATAACGCATTTATGATCACCATTATCATAAAGTGTCATGGCTGTAAAGAGGAGACACTTGGATACCCTTAGAACCCATTTTCTTTCATATATCTTGAGGTGAGGCATCAAGAGAACCCTTTGAAAATGCCCATGCCAGTTTTTACCTTGCCAAAATGTTGCCTAACTTTGAAGCGTTAATGAGCCGCCTTCCCGAAACGCTGCCATTACATGTTTGGTACAATGGATGTCTTAGGTCTTCTAGTTTCATATGATACAGATATCTACACTCTAGCTTTAAAACTTAGCCTGATACAGTCTCTGAAGGATAGTAATGTTGGCTGAAGATGAGGGCGTCCCTGCAGAGTTCATTAATGTCGTGAGTAGATTTGTGAGAGGCTGTTTTGGTGCCCCCTCCGGCACTTAGCGCCCCATGCACAGCTCATGTACATAGCGACAGCACTGTGAATACTATACATCATAAAGTATAGTGTAATGGTGCCAACACCTAACAAGTTTGGGTTTTGTAAACAAATGACTGAAAGATTGCAAAACTTTCTCTGTGTTTCGAGTTTATTGAAAAAAGAATACTTGACTTGACTTTTTATTTCCCTCTATATAATCTAGCATGGACCAGCTAATATTTTGCAGCTTTTACCAATAATTAATCAAAGTGAATCAAAGTGAAAGTGACTAACCCATGAAGAGATTATAAAAATCTCTCTCGCACGGTGGCCCCCGTCGTAAGTGTCACAAATTTCAGGGATTGCTAGCCAAACAGCTGAAAGCCACTACTCTGTATATGTATGTGTGCGTGTATAATCAGACTGTGTTATCCAAGCTAAGCAGCCCTACCCTGGCAGTGCTGAGACTGGGGAGACCCCGTCTCTTTCCAGATTCATCTCTCCAGCTTTGTTTGACTAAGTAGTGCCATGGTGTTGGTGTTGGAGAGGGCTGGAGTGGCAACAGCAGCAGCAGTGCAGCGTATGCGTGGGTTGCCTGAGCCAGTGGGGCTTGGCACAGAAAGGCAGCATATGTTCATGGCCAGCTTCCTTCCTCCTCTCCCATCTTTCTCTCTCGCTCTCGCTAGCTCACTCTTGATAACCCTCATCTTTTTCCTCCCCCCCTGTTTTCTTTCTACTTCTTTCGTGTCCTGGTATCACCTGTGGGAGAGCGCATAGTACAAGATCAAAGGGCGTTGGGAATCCAAGTGTCCCCCAAAGGACAGTCCACCGCGTCTCACGCGTGCCATATCGTCTTCTAACAAAGACATGCACATACACTCCTCTTTGTCATTTTGTCATCTGGCATACGATCAGAGAATATGTGGTGCAGCAGGTAATAAGTTGTGGCTGTGCGGTGGCTCTCCGCTTCATTTTTGATGCCTTTCCAAGGGTTGGTCACCCACACCTTGGCCTTTCTTTGCCCCACATAAACACTGGACGATATCCAAGCATGTCAGAACCAACCATCTCTGAACACTACTCACTAACTGGTAGATATGGACCATCGTCCTGCTGCCTAGCAAAGGGTTAACCGTGTCCCAGATAGCCCCAACCAGCTGTTTCAGCCTTTCACACCTTCTCTCCTGCTGCCTGCTCTCCTCCCTGCCTCTTGGACCAGTAAATGAACACTCATTTGCAAGTTAGATAAATCCTTTGAATGTATTATTGATGCAAACAAATTAGCCTGTGGGCCCTAGACAATACCTAATGGAGCCTTGGCTTATGGGTGAGGTGGTTTCCAGCGAGGGCACTGTCGGTGTTCCAGGATTGATGCCTGCTCTTCTGCCCCGTAATTATTTCTCCTACAAATTATTCAGCTGTTCTGATGCAGTTTGGGGTTTAAAGCAGTGCTACTTATTGCTGCCTATGTGATTTCAGGCCTCAATCCAGCCACATTCATTAGTTTATTAAAGAAAAAAAAAGACATGGGCAATTAGATAACTGGGATAAAGCCACCGAAATGAGGGGATGTGTTATTATTCAAGTTTATGCATGCTGCTCATAATTCACTGGGGTTTATGTTGGTGTTGCTTTTTCAAGGATATTGTCTTATCTTGTTGTACACAGACACATGCACACATTTTAACAGCCTTGTATAAGCCTGTTCACGCATTTACAGAGACTCAAACTGACTCCCGTTCACAAATATGCCTCGAAACACTGGTGTGTGGCTAAAACACGCAAAGGTGTCGACACATGTGGACACACAAACATGTACATACACACACAAACACACAGAGAACACACAAGTGTGTGCAATTTATGCTAGCTGGCAGTAGCATGGTAGAGGCAGAGGTTGTAAAAGCAAGAGAAGAAAAAGTGGGAGAGGAGATGAGAGAAAGAGAGGACTCCCACACTGTCCTCAGTGATTAGGACCCGGTATTGATCAGAGGAGGGAGGGGAAGGCAGGCTGAGAGGGGGAGGGAGAGAACAGGCCCCAGGGCTTGGGCCCCAACTCTCTGGTGGCCTCTGCTCTGTTCCTCTGTTACAAGCTGGCCAGGGCTGTTGGAGGATACATCAAAGGGTCTTATCCTTCCATCCGTCCCATATGCACACACACAAATGCACATATTAATGCACGCACGCACATTACTCTGGCCTTTGAAAAACGCTCTATTTGATGACATCATTTCCCCTTTTTGTTTTACTGTTAGACATCGTAAATCAAAGCTGATAAGTCATCGCCAGGGTGTTAAAGAGAGCCAGGGCCTCCTATTCTACCATCAAGTCCTATATTGATCTGCGCAGCGGGGTTATTATCGTAAACTAACTGAAACTAAAGATGAAAATAAGCAAAAAAGTTGACGTAAACTGAAATTAAATAAAAATGAGAGCCTTTAAAAGTATAGTATGTAAGTTCTGCTGTCTGGGGTCTCTGACATAACTCAGTCAGATATCACGTTCATGGATAGGGTAATGTAGTCACATTTACAGCTTCCTTTCTCACTCTCTGATGTATCCAGTATAACTAGCGGCTAGTAGGAAATGCACCGTTGCCTTGAATAGATCACAAATTTCTCTGGGTTTGACCATTATTGGAAACATTTGGGATGATCTAAGTACACAACTCAACAAAATATATAACATATCTGGCATTTTTAGACATTTTATTGTACAAATGTTACATATTATTGCTTTAGGAAAAATTAAAACTAAACTGAAACGATATTGCCTAGTTACAAAACTAAATAAAATGAAATAAAATGTAAATACATTCATTTCAGTTTTAGTTTTTTTAGCAATAAGATATGTGTGTCAAGATTTATCACCATTTTGCAAAGGTTGCACAATGAAATAAAACTTATTACCCCTTCACATATATAGAATATACATACAGATATTTTAATTGGAAGCATTTTGAATTTGCGTCTGGAGGAATGTAACAGCAGCAACACCAGCAAACACTGGTGAATTTTCTGAGTGGCTAATATATTCAGCATCTTAATGTTAAAAGTAAAAAATTCAACATTTGAGAAACAACTGTGACTGTCTGAACGCCAAGCATCATTGATGTAAACACAACAAGACACAAGTCTGCCTTCCACTGTCTTATCAGAGTCTTGCATTCTGTCGGCTCTGAACCAGAGAACTAAAACTGAAACTAAAACAAAAATTAAAATTAAAAAGCAATGTTGTATACTGAAACAAAAGAAAACTGATGCCCTTGAAGAAAAACTAAAACAGAAGTGAAACTAGCAAACACAAAATAAAATTAAAACTACTACTCACATCTAAAATAAAATAAAACCTGCTATTGGATTTTATCTGCTCATGGTTTTTTAAGTGTCTCATATATCCTTTCCACCACATTGTAGTATGTCTTTAACTACTGTAACTATTGTATATATTGCATTATTTTGATTATTCTAGGTTGCTTAACAACATCTGGCAAAGGGCCAGTGCCAACTGCCAATGAAAACTAGCCTTTAGCTAACTCAGGTACATTTACATTCGTTTGAATGTTGATTAATGTACATTCACCCTTTTCAAATAAATAAATAAGTGTAAGATAATGCAACCTTGGTGCGTAGTGCTCATGGCTAGTAGTTACCGAGGTCACTTATCCTCACATGAAAGCTTCATATAGAGAATCTTCCCTTGTCTCCTGACACTGACCTATTCAATTAATTGTCAAACCTATAAATTTTAGATCATGGCGGGCAAATAGCCTGAATGTTCCTGCTGTTTTTTGATAGCGTCATTAGGTGTGCCCAGCCTTTCAAACAGATCACAAGAATAGTGTCAGTAGTCAAGAGCTGTAAGTCTCAGTGCATGTCAGCAATCAGGCAAACAGATCAAACACAGACACACACTCACATGGCATCAATCAGCTGGTCGTGATGGTGTGTCCATATTGTCTCCCCAGTATTCAGTGTGTGTAGAGGAAGTACTCATTACTCTACGCTCTCTCAGGGCCAGACCTGTGTTAATGCATTTTCTCCTCTTACTTTCTTTTTCTTTCCCCCCCTCTGCTCCCTCTGCCTGCTTTTCAGCTGACTCTGAGCTTTGGCAATCTTATTTGCCTTTCAATCCAGATCAATCTCCATCTTATCTACTGCTCCTGAATCATAAACATTTCATAGGCTCAACCTTGACACTGACAGACATGGGGTTGTGAGGGGTTTGGTGTAAAATGTCTGTGGAGACTAGTTGGCGATGGACTTCACTCAGTCCAAAGAAACATCAACCCCCCCCCCCAAAATCCTGCACAGCTGTCGCATTATCTCAGCAAGAGCCACACGCAGTGTTGCATGCGTTTGTGTGTGTGTCTGCATGTGCACTCACATGCACACATATAGAAAGTATGTGACTGGTTTTGTCTGTGCGTGTGTGTGTGATGTATTATTCATAAGAAGAAGCATTCATCTCAGTGAGACACCTTCAACAATTTGGAGACGTGGTGTGCTTAACGGCTTAATGTAGTTGCTGCAATTTGGCTCTCCTCTGGCTGATTAACACCGGCACTCCAGTCCTCACTGTGCTTTGCCTCACGAAGGATTAGGTGTTATAAGAAACATGGCTTCCAAGGGAGTTGATGAATATTTCCACAAATTTACCTGACATTTTCTGATTTGAGCGTCTTTCAGAATACCCACTCCTATTCAATTTCTGTCTCGCTATTTAGTCGTTATCTGAGGGAGCTCAAAAGAGGTGAACACAAACCATTTTCCAAGCAAAGCAAGAATGACCTTGGATTGCTGTGTATAAAAACTGTCTCACTGTTTCTATGGCTGGGTTGCACCAACAAGGGCTCATTTTTAAACCCAATTAAATCATAGTTTAAATTATGTTGCACCGATTTTTTTAAAGTAGCTAAAACTAGGAAAGATTACATTTAAAACTCTCTTAAAATCTCAGTATAGGTTTTATTCTAAACCGAAAATAAATTTAATGCTATTGCACCAAAAATTTAAACTTACAGGAGATTTAACTTTTAAAATGGCTGCCTTTTTGAGATGTACTGAACAAAATAATCAAGTTCCACAAAGAGAGTCAAAGGAAAGACTCAGCACAGGTTTTATGAGGCGTCTCGTTGATAATTTGGTAAGGAAGTTTTTCCTCAAAAGAGGAGAAATTAGAGCTTCTCTGTCGAGCCATCATGAGTAGGTTAACTAGGCCAACTAACTTTTTAGCTAGCAAACAATGTAATGTTTAGTTAACTTTTTAGCTACCTAGCAAATAATGTAATGCTTCGTTAAGGAAGACAAAACAGCCAAAAATTTTACACTGACGTTTTAATGTTTTTGGGGTGGGGGAGTATTTGTTTTGATTTGTTTTGTTTTTTACTTTTTAGCTAGATAGCAAACAGTATAATTTACTTTTTAGCTAGCTAGCAAACAATGTAACATTTTGTTTACTTTTTTGCTAGCTAACAAACAATGTAATGCTTTGTTAAGGAAGACAAAA
Source organism: Lutjanus campechanus (assembly GCA_027495735.1). Classification (NCBI taxonomy): domain Eukaryota; kingdom Metazoa; phylum Chordata; class Actinopteri; order Lutjaniformes; family Lutjanidae; genus Lutjanus; species Lutjanus campechanus. Next base: position 96,756 of record JAJHUR010093210.1, read on the forward strand.
CAGCCAAAGATTTTATACGGACAACATCCCGACAGCACTCAAATTTATTCATTTATTTATTTTAATTTGCACAAGCAAGCACTTCCATATTGATTTAACTCATGTACTAAACTTCATTAACTTGGGTTTACTGAACACAGATTAGTTTTTAATTATGCAACAGAGCCCTGGCTAATTTTAAATCTGGATTTACTCATTTTAAACCTGCTTTTGCTGAACTCTGATTAGAACTAAATTAAATCAAATTAAACAAATCAATCTTTGTTGGTACAACACAATCTGTCTGTTTAAATGGATGATCCAGACTTTTCTTTGTCTCTAGTTCTCTCTTTTTTGTCCCCACCTACATTTTTGCAAAACAGCAGGTCAAACTTTTTCTGTGTGTGTATGTGAGTGCTGCCAACAGTAGAGCAGTCAGCAAAGTGCCACCTCAGCACCTGTGCTTTAATGATTAATACCATATTGATGGTCTCAATTAATTTCCTATTACACCACCAGAAGGCTGCGGTCGCTCTGTCTCTGTCATGGCCCTGCGCTTGTTTTGGGAAGCCTCTTTGTGGCAGCTGCTGGATGGAGATAGTATGCTTCTCAGTTCCTAAAGACACAACACACACACACACACACACACACACACACACACACACACACACACACACACAATTTTAGAGACAGATGTACCAAACATGCACACACACAATCACACACACTAGTATCTTATGGAAAACACACACGCACACTATTACACGCTGCTTTGCTCCTCGCATTTCACACACTTGCACACAGATAAACAAATATAATGTAACTCTGTCTTTTTGTTGGATCATTTTTTAAAGGGGACTTGCTGTGTTTTAGTTACAATGTTCGGCAATGATCAGAAAACTCTTTAGAGCCCTAGAGATTCAGCTACGCCTCTTTGTACACTGCTCTGCAGCAATTTTACAAACCACTACTCTCACCTGATTGTGTGCTTTGGTATAGCACAACCCCCTGTGTTTTGCATTTGAACCCGGCATGATACGCAGCACTGCGTTTTAGGACGTTTTCTAAAGCCTATGCTTTGGTTCTTGCATAATCCCCTTCCCTGCAGTGCTGCTGCTACCTATTTGTAACAGTGTATAAGATACTGATTTATTCCCATGATGATCTCTCTCTGAGCTGTGATTTGATAAAACATTCCCATGACCTTAACTGTCTGTGGACCTGCTCCGCAGATCAACTCGCAGTCAACACTGCCCCTGTGGAGAGGCTGGGGAAATGCTCGTGTTTGTCGATCAGATTGGCAGACTTCTGATGGTGCCTTTTTTTTCTCTTTTCCCTCTTCATTACCTTTTCATATCCCATTCACGACTTCTTATCTCTGACCACTGCGTACTTCACCCCATAAACCTCTCTATCTCTCTTTAATATGCACTGTTAATCTCAACCTCATTCTTTCATTCTGTCTCACTCTCACACGCACACACACTGTCTTTATTTTTCATTTTTCATGTGGACCCAATACACACCATTGGTTGCTAGGAAACCATTTGAGCATTTTTTTTTCCCAGGGGCAGACGTTTGATTACCCATTTGTATGGTGTGTATGTGTATGTGTGCACGTGTGCATGTGTGTGAGTGTAGAGGCCAGTGTGTGTGTCTCCAGAGAGAGGTCTTGCCAAGCTGAGCTCTGGGGCTGCTCCAGTATCCAGCCCAGTAATAATAATGAGCCCCTCACCATGCTTGACAGAGCACACAGGCTCAGCAGTCCTGTGGCCATTGCTGTTGTCACTGTGTGTAAGTCTCTGGATGCATGTGTAGTATCTATATATGTGCATATATGTGCGTTTATGCTCCACTAGTTTGTGCTCGGCTGGGTCTGTTTTCTGTTACGACCTCAACAGTTGTTGTTGTTGATGCTGACAACCGGTGTTATCTATTGTTGTTCAGTGGGCCATTGCAGGAGTAGATAGTCGCCAGGTTGGACTGTCTTGCTGCTGGACACACATCAGTCCTCCTTGTGACTCCCTGTTTAGAAATGCACCAGCACATCTTTCTCCCCTGGCTGCTCCTGTGAAGTCCTGATTCGCTCACAGACACGGGCAGAGGCACATAAATAGCACGCCTTGTCGACTGGCACGGGGAGAAAGACGACGCGCACAAACAAATCAGACTCAGCACCGATATGAAAGGGAGCGCGAGCAGAAGAGAGGCAGTACAGAGAGATGGCATTATCTCTGTTTTCCTCCTCCAAATGAATTGCACTATGCCCTAGGAGGAAGAGATGAAAATGAGAGAGCAAGCAAGTGGAAAAGACTCGGAGAAAGCCAGAGGTTGAGAGGTTATTTTGAGGCGGAAACAAAAGAAAAGGACCATGAAGAGAGAGCACACGGTTAAATCCTCCCTGTGTCTGAGAGAGCTCAGTGACTTCCTCTCCCTCCTTTTATTCCAGTGTGACTCGGTGTCACCTGGATGGTCACTGAATATTAGGATCAGTGCCACGGGCTCAGCCAAGGCCATTATGGCAGCCGGATGGGCTCCTGATGGCCTTTTCCCAGCTTGCCCCTGGGCAGCGTGGCCTCTCACTTGGGACCACCACAACTAATGGAGAGGGTAGTGTGCTCTGTGAGGGCCTCAGGAAGAATAAGTAGGCTGTAAACTGTGAGTTGAGTTGTGGCAGCTAAAGGGGCTTCAATGCCTCACTGCCCGGCTTACCGCCTGACTTACTGCCTGCCTGCTTGGCATCCAGAATGCTCCTCCATATTCAGGCTCTGAATACTGGCCTTTTGCACTTTTATTGTAATGCATGCAGATGCTTGGCACAGCAACAAACACGCTCCACCTTTTACTGTGGTGCACTGCACAAATAAAATATTTCAAAGCGGGGAGGAGCCACACACAAAAATAGAGGAGCACTCTCGTGCATACTCACCCACAGACATGTAGAAATGCGAAATGCACTCACATATGCACAATTACACACACAAGTGCACAGACACATGCACGCACGCTCACACGCAGACTTGCATTCCCCCACCCAGAGTGAAGTAGTTCTGCCCCTCTAAGCTGAGTTATTTAAAGCCCCGCTCTCAACTCCATCGGAGTGATTATGTGCTACTGAATTAAACATCACAGGCCTCAGCCCCTGGCTTCCTCTGAAACACGCTCAAACATGCTGGCCTCTTCCTGTTCCTCAAAAGTTCCAAGTACTGCCTTTCATATCTCCCAGCCAGTACACTAGGTAGTGGAGGTAAAGAGGTGGAGTATGAATCTTCCCTAAATCAGGATCTCCTGCTGTGCCTCCTGCTCTGCCATCTCTCTCGCAGACCTTGGACGGAGGCAATCGAGGCAGTTCACATTAAGAAACCCTCTGTAAACTGGCTCTTACCCCTGGATTGGTACCCACCCCGGGCATCGTTTTAGCTTGGCACTCAGGCAGTGTTGTAGTTGGTGGAGAGCCGGGTGCAGTAGAGGGTGAACTGTAGCAGTTAAGTTGAGCGTTGACTCCAGACACCCCAATTAGGGTGTCTGTATTCTAAACTGGGAACATTTAAACAAAGAGTTTGTCATAGAGGACCCGGAGAGAGAGGGGGGAGGCAGGTTCAGATAGGGGATTGCTCCGCTACCTAGACAGGAGCTTCAGGCTGTTTGCTGCCTTTTTGGGAGGGTTTGACGTGGGGTTTTGTTTACTTCGGTGTGTGTGTTTGTATGTGTGCTCATGCCCTGCGTGTGTGCGTCTGTGCTTCTGTGTGTCTGCACGAGGCAAGGCACCAGCCAGCCACCCCCACATTGCAAAACACACCCGTTGGCAGTGAGCGATAAAGGTTCCAAACAAAAGGAAGAAGTCTTGTGCCTCGTGGAGGTGAACTTACAGCACCACAGAGGCAGTTGACCTTGAAATGAGCAGCGGTGTTTGGGGACAGGCGGGGGAGGTCGGTGTTTAAGAGTGCAACCTCGGTGCCAGAGGCCAGGAGGCTGCCTAATGACTGGCACCCACCGCCATCCATCACGATGCCACTGCCAGGGCAACTGCCCCCGCACAGCCCAGAGAGCAGGGCCTTAATAACCCTCCGTACCCGTCCATTGGACCACGGCACACGACATGAGGCACACGCGTATAGCACACAGGTGTTCCTTATGCACATGAAGCTGCACAGACATATGCAAAGATACACACCACAAATTCTAATCCGCATTGCGAGCACAGACAGCATGAATATGCAGTCAAAATAGCAGATGCACTCAGACTCACACTCACAGCTCATTGCACTCATTCTGCATGCATACTGATGTGCGTACGCCAACCAACATACAGAAATCTGCCTCCAGACACTCATTCACACGCTATTTATGATTTAATGTAGGCAGACGCAAAATCATAAAGGCACAGATACATCCACAAACACAAATACGCCTCCCCTCTGTATTTATACCTTGTTGCTGAATGTTTTTGACAAAACAATCGACTGCTCCTGCTTTCATGATATTTTGTATTGAAATGGATATCCCTGTAGCCTGCTAGTTCAATTCTCCCATGAAGAACTGTCTCATTCCTTTCCTCCTTTGCTTATTTTCCCCATTCCCTCTTCCTCAGAGTGAAAGTGGAAAAAAAAGGGGGGGGGGCTTTTCCCATACCTGAGCCCCTGTCTGCTCTGCTCTCTCCTCCAGTATGACAGGCTTTGAAGCCCCCATTCCTCGGTGTGGGTTATTTTATCAGAGAGGAACAAGGTTTCCCCCTGCACTCCCCGGCTCATCCACGTTGCATGAAGCATCCCCTCTCAATTAAGATCCTTTCATGTTAATGGTGTTTTTATCGCTCCTGTGCACGGGCTGTGAAAGCGAGGCCTACTATGGTAGAGTACAACCATGGAGCAGAGCTGCCTGCCTGACAATATAAGAGCTGTTACTCTCATTCTTCTTTCTGTCTTTCCATGTATCTCTATCTGGAAGTCTGTCTCTTTCCCCTGCTCCCTCACTCTTAATGAGCTGTAGTGGTCTGTTGGAGTAGCAGCTACATGTAGGTGTTCCAGGAGTGTGGCAGAGTTGTGGCAGGGTCACTGAGCCTTAGTGAGGCAGAGGACACATTACTTGACCCCCCCATACCAGGATCTACCAGTACACTCTTAGAAATAATGGTTTCCTAAATTGTTCTACCCTGAAGGGCTGGGGTTCTACCAATAATCACTTGCTTCTGAGGAACCCTTTTATGAAGAAAGCATTCAACTGTTCTTTGTAAGTCTAAGTTTTCCATCAAGAATCCTTTTTATCCAAAGAACCCGTTTTGGAAGACAGAGTTCTTCATGGATTGTTGAAGGCACTGGTGTTCAAAGATCCTCATCCTCAAATAGACAAATGTTTATCCATGTTTCAAAGAGTGCTTTTAAATGTAGATGTATCTGGAATCTCCTTAATTAATTAGTTTTACTTGTGTTTTCGCCTCATTTGTAGAACACAATATGGTTCTTTTTTGTGGAACCATCGGGAGGCAAGAGGGTTATAGGTGAAACCCTTAGAAAAAAAGGTATTTTTAGGTCCCCCTTGGTTGGTTATAGATGAAATCCTTGGAATGTAAAAGGGTTCTTGGTAGAACCCCCTGTGTGAGTTATAGATGAAACCCTTCAAATATAAAAGGGTTCTTGCTAGAATCCCTTGGGTGGGTTCTAGATGAAACCCTTCAAACATAAAAGCATTCTCTATAGATCCCCCTGCATGGGTTATAGGTAAGACCCTTCAAGTATAAAAGGGTTCTAAATAAAACCCTCGGATTATAAAATGGGTCTCATTGGATTCTCCTTCATGGGTTCTAGATGAAACGCTTGGAATATAAATGTGTTCTTGGTAGGACTCCCTGGGTGGGTTCATGTTAGCACCCACTGAAGGTGTAAAGGTTCTGGATATGACCCTCAGAGGAGGTTCTGGGTGGAACCATTACATCATAGAAGGTTTCACGGTAGAACCTTTCATAGAGGTTTCTGGGTGGAACCTTTTACAGATGGTTCTAGGTATAACCCTTTATGCTGATTTCAACGTAAAACCCCCTAGACTGGGTCCAGGTGGAACCTTTATAATGGGTTCTACCATTATGGGGACAAGCCGAAGAACCCTGTATGGTTCTATTTTGCGCCTTTATTTCTCAGAGTGTAGATGTACGTTGTACTCCAGCCTCAGTTAATTATATCTGAGCTGCAGCTCAACATGCACGTTCACTACCTCACATTCAGCACAGAGTAGAAGGTCATTGTATGTGTCTCCGCCGACATCTAACTCCGTCTGTGTCCTCGGCTCCATTAGTGAATCTCTCTCTGCCTCCTTGTCTTTTGGAGTAGAACAGGGTGTATGACTTCAGGATGAGGTAGGCAGTCACTGAGAGATCGTAGGAGCACTGGCTGCCTCTAAGTGCGTGGGTGCCAGAGAAACCTGTTGCCTGGCTACAACAGCACCTTTATCCTCTGGTTGCGATGGCGATGTCCTGCGTATCGCATATGCGTGTGTGTGTGTGTGCAAAGTGATGGCACACCAACTTTTTTTCATGTGTGTGTTACACTGTGAACGTGTGTTCTTTTTTTATGTGCACGCGTGCCTTTGTATGCTGATGTATTTGCATGTGTTTGTGAGAGAGAGTGGTGAAAGGAGGGGCAGGAAGGCGCTCCACCACCCACTCAGCAGGCCTTCCGCCCCCATGGCTGACTCCCCAAGACTCTGCTAGTAATTATCTCAACATCTATCCATCTGTTCTAGGGAGGCGCAGTAAACATTAACACAACACAGCAACATCAAAATGCTGGCTGGAGACACGCTACATTTTATGCATGCACGATATGTTCATGCTTTAAGAGGCCTCAACATGTGAATGGCTGGCACACATGCGTTCAAATATGGCCAACATGCTGACATGTTTGTATTTATAAGCTCAAGCTCATCATACAAACACATACACAGTGATACAAACGCCTTCACATCCTCACCCACATGCACACCACAGGCTCCTGCAACTGTATCCCAGTCTTCCCTCTCCACTGCGGAAGCAAGGCTGGAAAGCTGCCCTGAGACCCGCATGGGGAAACGAGTGAAAAAACAACCAAAAGACTACATTACACAATTAATCAATAAGTTAATGAGATCTCATTTTCTCTGGAAAATAGTATCCAGGCAAAACAAAAAAAAAAGTTCCCCCTCAGCCTTTTTCCCCCCTCACTTCTGGAGAACCAGCTCCTGATATTACACTGTGGAAAAAGAAAGCAGCCAGCAGGAAATTAAATTAAATTACCATCCTGATAGATTTATGTTATGCCTTACATTTTCATTGTGTTGTTTTCCTCTCAGAGTGGGCCTGAGTTGGGAGAGAACTGTTAAATATGTTGTAAAGTAAGATTGGGGAGAGAGAGGTAAAGTTCCAGACGGACAGATCGCAGATATCTAATAGTAATACCACAGTGGCACTTTGGTTTGGATGATGACATGATCTCGTCCTTTGTGTTTAGTGTGTATATATGTGCATATTTGTATGTTTAATGTGTGAAAAGGTGGGAAACAGCTGGGAGTGTGGGAGTTGGAAGGAGGAGATTGTGCGTATCCATGTGTGTGACTGTGCACAGCTTATCCTTGCATGTCTTCTGAGCATATATGCGTCTGTTACAGTATTCTAATGAGTTTGTCCTTTCTCAGTCTGTTTGTGTGTGTGTCTAATGCATCCGTTGTGTGTCTATGCATATTCACTCCCGCCTGCAACTCATACATCCACATACGTTCCTGTACGCTCGTAATTGAATGAAGCTGTCCGCATTTGACGCTCTCATTCTGAGTAAAGATTGAGGGCATCTCTTCGCTATTGACACAGCTGGTGATGCCATCTGGGGGCATCACACACCGCCCTGTGCCATCTCCATCCAAGCAGGGCAGCAGTCGGTCGCCTAGTGTCCATACCAATGACAGGGAACAAGGAAAGCAGTGAGATAACATACTGGTGGAAGTGGTGGAGTGAGGCTGTTTTACATACGACTTGTTGCTGTTCCGCTACAAAAGTGAGCTTTCAATTGCAATAATCGAAATTAAAGGCAGGTTTTGACAAGTCTTTTTTTTTTTCTCTCCACCCCCACCTTCTTGCGAACAGCGTCCAAAGAAAACTTCAGAAACGACACTTACTGGTAGCTTGCAGCTTCACTTTTCACTGCCAGAGAGGAGATGCATACGGTTCTTGGACGGACCCTCTCTGCCCATCGTCGCTACAGTTATCTAGCAGCTAGCCCAGTTTTCTGCAGGTAACATTATCCATGCTAGGTGGTGTTTCACACGACTCTGCTGTGACAAACTGATGACACCTGGAGGTATTATGTTTTTGGATTGTCCGTACGTGCATCGCGTTCTCGTGAACATAACATCTTAAAAGCACTTTAGCAGAATTTCAAACGTCCACCTGTACTCAAAGAAGAACCGATACAATTTTGATCATCAAAGGTCAAAGTTCAAGGTCACTGTGACCTCATGTCTGTCTCTCTTGAACGCAACATCTCAAGAGCAAAATTTCTTCAAACTTCTTCAAACCACTTGGACTCAAGGATGAACTCATTAAATTTTGGCATTTAAAGGTCAAGGTCACTGTGACCTCACAAAACATGTTTTTGGCCATAAGTCAAGAATTCATTCGCTAATTATCACAAAATTTCACACAAATGTCTACTAGGATAAAATGAATAAGTGATGATATTTTATATCTAAAAGGTCAGAGGTCAACTTCACTGTGACACTGTGAAATACACTTCATACCTTTTATTCATTCCCACATACGTTGTATGAGTCTGGACAAACGTAAATGTAAACTGCAGCATGACTGGTGGAGGCATACAACCACAAGGCAGTAATTCTAGTTTTTCTCTCCGCCCTTGCCTGCCGGCAAGTGTCTGAAGAAAAAAAAAAACACTTCAAAATCGACACAGTATAGCTTACTAGTACCCTGCAGCTGCACTTTTCACTGCTAGAGTCGGAGATGTATCCAATTCCTTGATTGACCCTCGCTGTGCATCGTGTTTCCGCTGGCAACAAGTGGTGTTTTATACAACTCTGCTGTAAAGAATGCAGGACCCCAAAATAACATTGCATTAAAAGGGACTTTTTATTTTAGTATCCATTTGTACCCATGTATGGCACACAGTAGCAATTCAGTTACTCAACACCCTCTTATTTTGGCTAGAAAGAGCAACAGATTTGCTGTTGATAAGAAGCTGTGGTGGATGAATTGGTTAAGCACAGGGCAGTTTTGGTTAGGTTTAGGCAACAAAACTATTTGCTTAGATTGTGAATTAAAACTACTTGTTTAGGGAAAGATCATGATTTGTCACTTCTATGAGGGTGTAAATAGCCATCTAACCACGTTGGCTATTCCAACCCAGGTCCAAAAAGCATCTGCCTTTTTTCTTCCTTTTGTGGCAACAAACACAATGTGTTGTCTTGCAGTAACTATTATTATATGCTTATCTAGCCTCTTTACAGTGAACTAAAGCAAACTACCGCTTATAGCATAAAAACTGTGACTGCAGCGAACTTGATGACACCAGGAATTTGAAAGAAGAATTTGAAAATGTAAACGAGAGTTGTTATAAAAACCAATGATCTGTTTATCTTTGCAAATCAAGACTCAGTACTCAAGTGGTGGCAGTCAGTGCTGCGTAAGAAGAAATTCGAATCGTGACCTTAATATTGAAAGACAAATCGAGTTGTGGATTTTGAGAATCGTGACAGCCCTATCCACCACTGGAGCTTTGACTGCACAGACACACTGAGACAATGGTAGTTGTTAAATACATCTGGGATGTTGTTGTTTTTTTTCAAAGAAGTAATTGCTTCTTTGGATCTGTTTGCCCCCAGCCACACCCCTGTCTGATGAAAGGGGAGACAGAGAGGGAGAGGAGGGGGGGGATATGTGGTCATAGATTAATGGTACACACTGAGAGGGAGCATAGACCTACAGTAGCAGAGCCTTGATTTATTTGCCACTTAGCACTGATGAAGCTTCAAACTGCAGTCACACACGCATGTTGTCACGGCATTTTTCTCTATCAAGGTCTGTGTTTGTTTGTCGATTCCTGCGTCTTGTTTAGGTGCAAGTGCATGCACACGTCCTTTTACTTGTGTGTATTCATACATCTGATGACAATTTTTCTTCTTCTTTTTTCATATACCTGTTTATATTTGGCTGTGTAAAGGTCAATTATAACCAGTGCAGCTTTTATTTGTATCCTATGTGTCAGCGTTGGGATGTTGTGCTTGTATTTGTGAGTCAAGTTTGTGTGGGCTCCGTGGCAGTCAGGATGTTTATAATAAATTGGAAGTGATAAGGACTGAAACGGGAACATTCCTTGTGTGAGCCGTTGCCATGCTCAGTAATCAAAGCTTTTCATGATTACAGAAGCGAATTGATGTTACACACACCAGCACAACATTCCTTTAAACGCTACCTATTATTCATAAGCTGTCAATTTAGGGAATTTGCAGAGGTAACCCAGTAACAATTTGCAGGCGGCAAATTGTTGAGTTTTGACTTGGTAAATACAGGCAGAGTTAATTGAGGGCATCAACTCACCATGTGGGAGGACTTGACAAAATGCCATAAGTGTGTTACATGAGCACACATTGTAATTATCACGCATATACACATACAAATACACACATAAATGAGCACACACATTTGGAGATACAGATAGCCACATAATGAGTGAGATTATTGCAGATTTCTGATCCCAGATTTGTTCTGCTCCCTGGTTGTGTTGTGGCTCTTCTGTTCTTTAGCTCTGTTGTGCTTGTGTACTATCCAGTGTTTCTAGATCAGCAACATTTTACTTCTCACCAACCAGCTGGCATGTTCCACATAAAAGCCCTCACAGCTGAGCCACAGTATCTATGTGTCACTACCACTCCTTGCTGTTGTATCCTCAAGAAACCACGCTCTAAGGCAGACTATCCTTGATGTAATCTCTTCTAACTTCCCCCTCCTTCTCTTTCTCTCTCTGTCTCCGTGTTCCCCACAGAACCCTGATATTGTGCTCGTCCACTATTTGAATGTTCCAGCCATCGAGGATTGTGGGAAACCATGTGGTCCGATTTTGTGCTCCATCAATACAGACAAAAAGGAGTGGGCCAAGTGGACCAAGGAGGAGCTGATCGGCCAGCTCAAGCCTATGTGTGAGTATCCGAATAATCCCATTCAGGACTCTGCATTCATCAGTTCTTATCATTCTTATCACACCGGTCTCAACTTTTATTCATAACCTTTAAAGGTATAGTTCAGATTATTTAATGTGGGATTATTATTTAATGAGGTACTTAGCGATAGACAGTGTATTACCTAAGTAGATGCTATTTGAAATGACCCCAGTAAGGAGAGGCGGAAAGCACAGAAGCTAAGCAGTGTACAGGGTGAGCAACAGGAGATATTTAAGCCACTTAAAAAAGGTCCACCTGAAAAAAAATCAATATCAGATTAAGTATGACCTATGTTTAGAATATTTTCACTCTTCACATTGCAGACAGCCTTGTCTGATGGGAAATTGCCATTATATAAGCCTAACACCATCCTCTCCAAACCACCCAGACTCCACAGGTGAAACCAGTCATTTTACCTCACAGAACTGGGGAGTTGCTCACTGAGATAAAACAGAAGCCAAAATATCCTGGATATGAGTGCTGCCATCTTGCTTTGGGGATGTCATTTGGAGCCAGAGTCTGCGCAGTAGTGATCAGGGTTGATGCCACGCTTCGGAGGTCCTGCTCGTACAGATGGCTGACTCAGTCACCAGCAGGGCTCAGCTGTCAGTCATCACATGAAACACGTTTTTTTTTTAATAGCATCAAATAACTAATTAAAACACCTTATCAGAAAATGAACACTTGGACACACATCAATGTGATAGGAACTACATAAAATGACACACACCATCTTTGGGAAAAATTTATTTAACATGGACACAAACATGGTGATTTAGTTCGGCACATTTCCTATCCACTGGGAAATGGATGGGCCTGGGTTTATGACCTATACTGCAGCCAGCAGGCAATTGAGACATTCTGGCTTCCGTTTTGGGGAGTTTTCATGTTGAACATTTCAATGTAGTGGTCTACCGCTGCCTCAATCTGTTAATTTGTTTCATTGTGTGACGTCACACCGTAACACAAACTAACTAACTAACTGATCGAGGCAGTGGTAGACCAGCAACTCCCATGTTCTGCGAGGTAAAATCACTGTAGTCCCTTATGACGTTTGGTTGGTTTGGAGAGAGAGATATAATGGCTTATGTAACAGTGGTTTCCCATCAGAAAGTGCTGTCTGACGGCAAAGTAAAGCAATGAAAATATTCTAAATATAGTGCACACTTAAACTGATGTTGAAGTTTTTAGGTTGACCTTTTTTAATGTGGCTAAAATATCGTTTGTCACTGACCCAGTCCACAACAGTGCATTGCTAAGCTTATGCTAACTGTGGGTGTGCCAAAGGTCATTTACTGTAATAAAGTGACTATCAATAAGTATCCACATTGAATAATCCAAACTATCCCTTTAATATAAACAGTTACTATCTCCTCTAAAAAGGCTTTAACAGTCTTTACATGTCTACTTGCATGGAAAGACTAAACGCAGTGGCTGTTGTTTTTGTCTGAGGATTTAATGTCTCGTCCTATTAGCTGATAGCTGGTACACTAAGTGCCCTCAGCACCTCAGTCAGAGAGCATCTTCGGCCAGTGTTCCAACACTGTTATATGAGTGTGCGCTCTTCCTGGAGCCGTCTGCTAGCTGTGGGTCAGAGTTCAGCTCTTCCCCTAGACCTCTGGCACCACTCTGGCCGGGCTGAGAGTGCACCTCCTCTCTGGCCTGAGAAGGAAGTCGAGGCAGAGGAGGGCAGCAAGCTGGTTATTGATTCATGTTAGTGCGTGGGAGCAAGAATGTCTGACTCACCAGAAATACCCCTCCTCCCACCCCGCCCTCCACCCCTTCTCTGACTCTCTCTGTCTTTTCCCCCCACCTCAATGGATTGATCCTTGTTGTTATCAGCTTTACTAATGCTCTGTGAGATGTGTTTTTATGAGTCTCCAGACCTGCTCAAAGATTGAGGCAATGTTTTGGAAAAAGTCAGGGTTTGTCTGATGATGATAATAGCCAAATGGGGGCCTTGTGGGGCATTGAAAATCTTTCAGAGAGCTGTTAAGATACCTTTAACAACCAGCCTGTGATTCGGGTGTGTCTGGCAGGGGCCGGCAGGGCTGTGACTGATATTCTGATGGCCAATTATTGGTGATGTGGCCAGGTAAAGAGGAACGTGTCAGCAGCTTTACAAGCACACACACATGCTGGCTGCATACTGACAAGGCAGTCAGGACCGTCATCAGGTCCTGGCTGTATTGTTATCCTCCTCATAGCTCTGCTTGCTATCAATTCATCCAGGACATATTTTCACATAAAGCCTCACCTCAGGACAGCCACTGAACAACAATGGCCTACTGTATTCATTACGTCTGTGGCTTAATGCAAAAAACCAAGCAACATTTGCAGTAATGCGTAAAGTCATTAACTTTGGGAGTTGTTGGGACAAAGAGGGTGAGTGTGAGATGCCTTCTAGCTGCCAGGCTACATGAGGGGGCTACATAAAGAGCAAAAAAATCCCTCCTCTCCTGCTTTCTGTCTTTGCTTTCTATCTTTCCTCTCCTCTCTTTCTCCTGGACCAGCCAGCATGTCAACACAAGCGCAGTGATGGAGCAACAGTGCCATCTAGTGGTCGAATGAGGTAGCAACACCCATCCCAATGTATGGAAAGAACACTGGCGATGAAGTCATGCTGTATTATCCATGCATTATTTTAGCTTAAATTATACATTAGCTCTTAATATACAGTGCATTTTTCCCAGACTGACCCATATCTTAGATAACTTGCATCTATTAGTAGAAATATTTTTGCATTGCACAGGAGTGTTATAATACGTGTGCAGTGCTAAGGATAATTTTCTGCATAGACCAGAACTTCCTTGATTCTTCACAGGTTGTATAGATAAACTAACTGCACAGATTTTCCTTTTATCAGGAGTGTGCAAAACCGTCAAGCTTTTGAGAGCAGAATGCAAGATTGCAGGAGTGTACGGTACAGTATGTTTGACACTGGATCGTATACGGTGTGTGAGAGGAAATTGTTCTTATATAGTGATAATGGTTTCCTATTTCATATGCTGATTTTTGTCAGCGCACAAACCCTTGAGTTTAATGTCAAATAGTTATTTTTCCAGAACATTGTCAACTTTTGCAATATAATTGCCCTCTTCCGTCTTTGCTCTTCCCTTTTGTTATTCTCTTCACAATATTTCAGCACGCAAACCATTTGACACCTCTAATGATACAAAAAAACAACAAAGGAAAAACGTGGATTTCATGGATCAGTTGAGCTTATTCTGTCTCCCCACGACAAACACACACACACACACACACACTCACTGGCGCTCACAGTCACAAAAACTTTCACATGCACGGATGCTCGCACACACCAGTTCAAATACGAGCCCTGTGAAACATGGCCTTGTCTGACCTCTTCCTCCTTAACGCCCTGCGGTGTTTGATGAGAAAGAGGCAAGAAGCACGGGGGTGAGGAGAGTGGCATCACTACTCAGTCACGCTACAGCTCCATAGACAAGGCAGCCAGCTTGATTCACTCTTTTGCTCTAATGCTATAAACACGCAGCGCTCTTTCCAGCTATGCCCCTAGCCTGCTGACAGATAGCGCATGAGCGGCTTTAACAAACACTCAGATAGACAGAAGGCCTGTCTCCAGGCTAGACAGACAGGGGCAGAGGAGAACAGACCAAGGCGAGACAGACAGAGCTGGCCATCATGTAAACTATTGTACTCCACTGTCCCATATAGTGCCCAATGGTGCAGAGGCAACCAGATGGGGTATGCGTGTGTCCTACGGATCAACTGTGTTTGTCATTAGGGCTGCGTGATGCTGCTCATGACAGGACGCAGTCATCGGGATGATGATGTGACTGGGTTGCTGTTTGGTGCCTGTGCTGTCGCTGCCACTGGGATTAAACCTAGTGGCACTGCTCCTGTCATGTCTGCTTTGGAACATAACCCTCAGTGAGAAGAGCAGACAGGCAGACACGGCGGTAACTGTACGTCAACAACCCAGAGCCTCCGGGGGTGACGCCCGTCTAGATCAGGAGAGCTGTGGCAATCCTGGCATGAGGGATCAGGGCGGAGGGGAGACAAGATTGTTTGGACAAATAGGGATGGCGCTACATGGTGGATGTAAGCTGCTGTATTAGGCTCTCGCTCTTGCTCCATCACCCTCCCTGAATCAGATCAGCAGAACGGATGCACTTCTGTCCCGCAGCCTCCCTGCTGGCTTTGTCACAGAGGGGGGATTCATGACAGCGTTTTTAGTATGCCTATGGCCTTATCATCTCTGTGTCAGTAATACTAGCATCATCTGATTTGTACTGTTGCATTAAACATTGTCAGGAGGTGACTCAAGCCACACTGTCTAATGGGATCTCCAGACAGACACAATTATTTGTTCAGTAATTATAATGACATTAGATGAAACTTTCCTGTCACATTTTTCAGCTCAGTCACTCTGCATTAATGGCTGAATAAATCTCACTTCATAATAGATCAAAAATGAATCCTGTTTATGTTTCTATAACCTGCCACAGTGAGTTGTCTCTGGAGTGTGTGATCTTAGCTTGATCACAGCGGTTCTGCTGACATCTGCTGGTGACCAGACTGTAATCTGCCAGCAGATCTTAAAGCTTTCAACTTAGATCCTTATCATAGGCTTCCAATCATGTTTCCCAGCTTTTTCACTTCACTTTAACTAGCACCGTCTTTAATCTGCATTACCCTCGCCTTCTTTCGCTGTTTCCATCTCCTTTTATCTCATGTGCAAACAGACATGCACTAAGCAAATTCTCACTTTTTTTCATACATGCTCCTAAGCCTCACTCTCTTTATATCTCTCTCTTGCATATTTAAGCAAAGGAGGTACTGAAGTGTAGGGAACTTGAATTAAAGCAGGCTTGATTTTGTTTGATAGTCTAAATATGCTTCACTTCTGAAATATTACCTTTTTTTTCCCCGCTTGAGAGCCTGAGCGCCACAGCACTCAGTGGTGTCTCCTACCACCTTACAGCCACTAAAACCACTATCTGTCTCATCAAAAGTGGTGGCTGGTTGGCAAGTGGAGCGATGAAAAGTATTAGGAGTCGCTAGCGAGGTGTGACTGAGGCAGGGAGTGGAGCTTTACATGAGAAAGTCCTTTTTTTTTCTCTTTTTTTTTTTTTTAACCTGGTGCAGTAGCAGATCCAGCAGCAGTGGCTAGGTGATGTTCCTCCTGAGAGGCTTTCCCTGTCAGACAGAGTCAGAGGTTGGGGTCAGGGTGGAGGGTGAAAGGACTGGGCTGGTTGTCACCTTCAGCACTCGGAGAGGGGGAGGCCATAGAGTAGCAACAGACATGGACACATGGGAGGGAAAGAGGCACAGTAGAGAATGAGCAGCACAGTTTAAAGGGACAGTTCACCACAAAATCAAAAATACACATTTTTGCTCTTATCTGCAGTGCTATTTATTATTTTGGTGTAACTTTTGGATGCTGGCTGTAGAGAGGTCTGTCTTCTCCTGAATATAATCGAACTAGTTGAGACTCAGCTTGTGGTGCTCAAAGTAGCAAAAAGATCTCTCTATCCAGAAATCGTGACCCGGTTACTCAAGATAATCCACAGACTTTGTTGTCAGCAGTTTCATGTAGGAACTGGTTTATTTCTACTGGACTACATCTATCAACCGTGTCACCTTACAGAAGGAAGCGTGCATCTACTCATGGAAAAGAGGCTCGTGCCCATGTCAGTGCTAGGATGACCAGATCACAACAAACCAAATGTGGGATAGCAATGTATTTGTGCAGCATGTTACCAGTGCAGAGAGGTAATTTTAAATTTTAATATTAAAAATAGACATTTCTCTTCTGCCCTCTAGCTCATAATATCTCTATTCTTTGCCCTCTGGCTGATTCAGTAGCACACAATAGATAGCAGATAAGTAGTTTCCAAATTGTTGTTGGAGCTGCATTTCCTTTTCTTTGTGGTAGTTTCCACCATATTTTGCCTAAATCTGCACAGGTTGTGACTTTGTGGTGACTCACAATTTTCCCTGTTGGGCGTAGGGTAGCAAAAACAGTGACAGGTTAACCTGCTGCTGACCCATGTGTGTGTGGGCAGTTTGATTGACATCAGACACAGCCCTGTGATGACAGCCCTCCTTGCTTGCTTTCAGCCACTGGATAAAAATCGGATTTTTAGAAAAGCATCTGTCCTGCAGTGGTTTGATTTTTCTAAAGAAGAGCCAATCAAAATATGGGACATGGTCTCAATATGTGGGACATGGGGCATGAGATAAAAATGATGTGAAGTCCCACATTAATCGTGTCCTCGGCTGAGAGATAACCTCTCACAGAGTGCTGCATGGGTCCAGTTTTGCAAACCCAAGCTGAGTGCCAGAACTGACCCATTAGCCATGATTATCTCAGAGTCAAATCTGGACCCACACGGAACCACAATTAAACAGGCATATACAGTCACTTACTTGTCACTCATTTGTGTAATCAGCTGGCGCAGCACCTGTGCTCCTGCAGCTGTTGATCTGTTTCCTCAGAGAATATGTGCCTGGTTTGCGGCTATCAAAATCTTTTTTTGTCAAGAAGCAAAGCCCCTTTTCTTACAGTCTCTGATCACACCAAATTTTTTCCAAACATCCGACTTGTCCTTTGGCAATATATTGTCCACAATTTGGTATTCACCACTATTGTTGCATTTATGACATCCATGTTTGCTATCAGGTAGCCTACATCACTTACAGATGAAACAGTGATGTCACATTATTTGGCTGGACGTGTGGTCAAAGGTTGTGCTGTAGGTTTTCATGCTTATAAATTCTGGCAGCTGATTAGAATTTATATTATTAGCAGATTTAAATGTCAAAATAAACTGCTCTATCATTTTAACTTCTGATTTCTCCAGGGAAAAAAATATTATTGTATTGTATGCATTATATTATTGTCCTCCCCCACTGTCCGCCCGCATTTAGTTCATTTTTATCGATGGCCGTTCCTGTGAAGTTGTAAAAATAGGCTTATATTTTATGCCTGTTACACAACTTTTTTTCCCCTACGGGTACCTGACCCAGTGTATAACCTCTCGTCCACGGGTGGATGCATGCTTCCTTCTGTGCGGTTATATGGTTGGCGGGTATAGTTCAGTCTAAAGAAAATATTTCCTGCATGAAACTGCTCACAAATTTTTCAAATCTTTTTTTTGTGCTTTAAGCACCACAAGCTGACTGCCATCTAGTTCTATTATATTTGAGAGAAGGCCGACATCTTCAGAACTGGGAAACTCGCATCAAAACAATCTAGATAGATAAATAGCACTATAGGTATTGAAACAGGTATTAGAATATGTATGTTTTATTTTGGTGTGAACTGGCCTTTTAAAAGGCTTGACATTACAATGATGGGAGACAAAGTCAGCTGTTCAGGAGAATATATATTGGAGTTTAGAGCTATTTCAATATGAATAGGAAGAAAGGACAGAGAGCATGGTATTTAAGCGTAATCAGAATAAAAGATATTGCCACTCAAATGCTCCTGACAAAACTACAGTGCCATTTTACCCGAGGCCAGTCAGTGGGTTGTGTGTTTTGCCTCAGGAAAAAAAAAACCCCAGAAATATTCATCTCTCTATTGTACCGTGGTTACATTGACATTTATAGAGGTGTCCAGTGAGCAGCATGAGGTGTACTGGCAGATAGACAGGGAGAGCAGAGGGTGGGGCGGGGGGTTGGCGTGGCTGGTGGTCTGTTGGGCTGGCTGACATCTCTGTCTCCTCCTCTCTCCCGGCAGTTCATGGCATCAAGTGGACTTGCAGCAATGGGAACAGCAGCTCTGGCTTCTCAGTGGAGCAGCTAGTGCAACAGATTCTGGACAGCCACCAAACTAAGCCACCTCCCCGGACTCACAACTGCCTCTGCACGGGCACCCTGGGTAAGGGCTAGTGGGTGGGATGGAGAACTGGAAAATTCAGCAAGAAAAACAAAAAGGCCATAAAGATACTGCTTGAGATCTGAGAAGGTGGTTGCGGACTATTGGTACTGATTTATAGTGAAATTGAGTTTCAGGGTTATTGGCTTATTATTTTTGTTCACTGATAACTGTGTCAGAGCCATATCTCAAAAACCCCAGCTGTTCTCGAATGTTACACTAATCAATCAAATATTTTCAGCTGTGTAATTTAGCCATGAGCTGTCACTAAAGGGAAATAATTTAGAGCAGTGGTTTACTAATGTCTAAAACAAATGACTCTGGATAACCCCCAATTGCATTTTTATTTCTGGTGACTTAAAGGGTAACTTCTGTATTTTTCAACCTGGATGCAAAAACCTGGAACTGTGTGAGTGACTGATGGGGACAACAATTTTTTAAATCGGTCCAATATTGAGGAGAGCACTGCAGCCAGCAGTAGCAAAAGTAAGCTACAACATAATCTCTCCAAGCAACTCCACACCATCAAAGTATGTCCACTAAAAGTGAGCGATAGGGAGGTTAGACATCAGAGAAGCAGCCAGCAGAAACATTGTGCACAGCCAGAATATTTTCACATCTACCTCTATGAATAAAGGGTTTATCTCAATCAAACAATTGGTGTTGGTGACTGGAGTTACGGAAAGATGAGCCGTTTTGATGAGTTTTTTACTTTGTTTCTGTCATGTTTGAATGAATATGACAATGACTGTCAAAATTAAAGTTTTACAAAGGGAGTCTGGTTGCTGTGAACAGAGTGATATAGCCTCTGTTCCAGGTTAAACAAAACTTATGTTACTCTTTAAAAAATGGTCCATCTCTGTATCCTTTCTGTGATGTTGTCAAACACTTATAATAACAATCTGAGCCTGTTAGTGGCAGAAGCAAAGCACCTTTAATGGAC
Organism: Lutjanus campechanus; assembly: GCA_027495735.1. Classification (NCBI taxonomy): domain Eukaryota; kingdom Metazoa; phylum Chordata; class Actinopteri; order Lutjaniformes; family Lutjanidae; genus Lutjanus; species Lutjanus campechanus. The sequence goes on from JAJHUR010093210.1 coordinate 116,738, forward strand.
GTACTTTGATGATGCATAGTTTCCTGGAATGATTGCATTGTAGCTTTACTTCTGATGGCTGCAGCGCTCTCTCTACTGGACTAATTTCAAAGATTGTTGTCCTCATCAGTCATGTGGGCACAAAATCATGGAAAAATAGGGTCTAGGTTGGAAAATACAAAAGTAACCTTTTTTAAGTAACAAGCCATGCAAAAAGTCCCATTTGCTTCACTCACTGTATGCTAAAAAGGACGGCTAGTTTTATCATCCCCAGGAGAAAATCACCTTTCACAAACTGATAAATACAAAAACAAACAGATCATCCATCTTTTTCCCAGCTCGTTGAACAGTAGTATTGTCCTATTCATTTTATTCTTAATTAGGAAATCAATAGTATGTGTTTGTCTTTTCTTTTTTCTCACCCATCCAAATCCCCAACCTCTTTTGCTCTGTTTGTCCTCATGTAGGCGCAGGGAGCAGTGTGCACCACAAATGCAACAGCGCCAAACACCGCATCATCTCCCCCAAGGTGGATCCCCGCTCAGGGGGCTACAGCAGTGCTCACTCCGAGGTCCAAAACAACGATGTGTCGGAGGGGAAGACCGAGCACACCGCCCATGGTGGAGGCAAAAGCTCTGGGGGAGGAGGTGGAGGGGGCACTGCCAGGGAAAAACGCAACGGCAAAGTCCACAAGCCCGTCCTGCTGCACCAGAACAGCACGGAGGTGTCCTCCACCAACCAGGTCGAGGTCCCCGACACCACGCAGAACTCCCCTGTCTCCATCAGCAGCGGCCTCAACAGCGATCCAGACATGGCTGACAGCCCCGTGGTGACGGGGATGAGCCACGTGGCCTCTGTCATGTCTGGCCTGTCCCAGAGTGTCTTTATGTCTGAAGTCACTGGAGACCCCGTGTACAGCATGTCTCCCACTGGGGGTCCCAACAGTCACCTGATGGGTGCAGATGCCACCTCACAGGGCTTGGTGCTGTCTGTGACCTCCGATCGTCACAAATTTGCCTTCCCCAGTGGAGGAGTCGGGGAACCCGGGACTACTGCGGCAGGAGACAGTCTGTCCATGCTGTCTACGGCTGGGGTTTCTGAGGAATTGGTGCTCTCCAGCAGTCTGGACTCTGGATCCATCAAGATTCCAGAGACCAATATGAACTTTGATCCTGACTGCTTCCTGAACAACCCCAAGCAGGGCCAGACCTATGGAGGCAGTGCCATGAAGACAGAGGGCAACTCTTCCTCAACCTCATCCTCCTCTGGTGGCAACAGTAGCACCAATGGCAGCATGCAGCGCTCCCCCACCATGTCAGATAACGGCTACACCTTCAGCTCAGCTTTGGTGAAGAACATCAAGACAGAAGACACATCCTTTGAGCAGCAACTGGCTAAGGAGAGTGGCTACCAGGTGGGGCCAGTAGTGAACTGTGGCAGCGGGGTGTCTGTGTCATCTGGTGCTGGTTCAGGCCAGGGCAGCCTTACTCTGACCCCAGCGGGCTCCCTGCTTCCTTCTGGTGGGGGTCTGAGTCCTAGCACCACCCTGGAGCAGATGGATTTCAGTGCCATTGATGCCAAGCAGGACTATACTTCCAGCGCCACCACAGTGAGCTATGGTCAGGCCATGTCTAGTCCTCACATGCAACATCAGAACCGTTCGCCCAACTTCTTCCTCCAGGACGCCTCTCAGACCAGCCAGGCGCAGCAGGGAAGGCCCAGCATCGGCCAGAAAACACATTTGATGGAGCACAACTCCCATGATTCTGGAACTTACATGGGAATCCAGGTGGTGAAGACAGACTCACCAGGCACCAACGGCCACCTCCACCACCACCACCAGGCCCACCAGACCCAGCACAGGGCCAACTGTAATGGAGGCTCACCCACAGAGGGCCCCGGGCAGGCTGGCTCCCTCCAGCTGCTACAGTACCAGGGGACCTTTCCTGGTCTGGGCACTGAGCATGAGGAGGTGGTGGGCCTAGAGCAACCAGGCAGTGTGAGTTCAGCTCAGGCTGGAGCCACTGAGAACGGTGCTGAGAGTCTACTCAAACCCGGAGACCACATTCAGGCCTGTGGGGCAGGAAACGGAGAAGGAGCAGGCGCAGAGCACTACCTGCAACAGGCCTCGGATGGTGGCGGAGGAGGGGCTGGAGGTGCAGGAGAAGGGGTAGCGATTCATAATGGAACCAACAACAGTGATGGCAGCAACCGCTCCCAGCAGCAACAACAGCTGCAGCCTCTCCTCCAGGGCACAAGCATGGTCCAGGGACTCTATAACGCTGTGGGAACCCACCAAGGCCTGACTGGAGCAGCCAGTAATGGAGGAGCGGGAGGGACAGGCATGGAGATCAGTCTGGATCATTTTGACATCTCTTTTGGTAACCAGTTCTCCGACCTCATTAATGACTTCATCTCAGTGGATGGCAGTGGAACCACCATGTCTGCAGGAGGGGCCCTGTATGCTCACCAGCTGGTCACATCCCACAGCTCAGAGAGTCAGAACACAGCTGGTGGGGCCCCCCAGCAAGGCCAGGAAGATGGAGCAGCCAGGGGCTCTGGCTACAACCCGTCAGACCTCTGCCTTCAGCCCTGTTGCAGCCCCCAGTCTCTGAGTGGAGGGGCTGGAGGAGGAGGAAACACGGGAGAGGCAGGCTCACTGTCCTACATGAATGTAGCAGAGGTGGTTTCTGCAGCTGTGGCCCAGGGGATGGGGATGCTTCAGGCCACAGGTCGACTCTTCATGGTCACTGACTACTCCCCTGAGTGGTCTTACCCTGAGGTTAGTGTCGGGGTTCTTTATTTCTTCAAAACTTGTGTTTTGTCCTATGGCCATCATTCATTTTAATCTTATATTTTATGTACCAACCAAATTATTGAGGTGTTAGGTCATGAGGACTCCGCTCAACGGATTTTAAGAGTCGTCCTGAATTTTGAAGAGCTGTCCAACAGGTTTTAAGTAGGTTAAATTTATGTAGGTCCCAATCAGCTGTGCAAATTTAACAAGATAACACATTTAATCAGCTATCAAATTAACAAAAATCAAGAAAATTAAGTTACTTACTAACTATAAATTAGCCCACATCCTAGATGAGCCCTCAATTTGTCATAGCCTGGCTCATCAGCCATGACAAATAGGAGAGAGACACCATGTGAAAAGATTAAATAAAATAATTTATTTACCAAAGTAACTGAAAATGTGAGCAAAATAAAGGATCATGTACATGGGATGTGAACGTCAGTAAAATCAATGGTGTAGGTGTGCACAAAGGGTGAGAATGGTGTGTGAATGCTGTAAAGTGCATGAAATAAGCTAAACTAAGGAAAACTACAGCTGCCACATCACCGGTCAGGGGTGCCTGCAGGGAGTGGGAGAAAAACCGAGAATGAGTAACAGAACCTGATTTATACTCCAGGAACAGCAAGTTCAGGTATCACCAGTTGGGCACAGATTTAGTAACCCATCCCACACTGAACTACCAATTAAAACAAACACTGCAGACCACCAGTCAGAGTCATCACATCTAGAATACTTATTTTCAAGTAAAAACAAAGTTGAATAGTTGACCTAATAAAAGACATGCAAATAAAGGTGAAGTAAAAACTGTGTCTTTGTAATTAGATTATAGATTTTTCAATTATTCTAATGGACAGTGCTAATACCTTCACCATTTCGGCTTCCAACAAGGTGGTTTAGATAATATCCTGCCAGATTTGTTGGAGGTGTTCTTGTTTTTTCTCTTATGTTTGGTCAGTGTCTTCTTAGAGTAGGAAGTATAAAACCTACTGGATGCGTGGGGACATTAAATACTGGTGGAAATCATTCTAAACTGATCTGCTTGTTCTTTTTTCAGCAGAACTATGTATGAACTGAAAATGACGAGTCTGATCTGTGCATTAACTGCTCATTTTCAACAAGTTAAGAAATGTTTTGATTTGTTTCCTCAGTCAGAAAGTTGAACAAAATGTGTATACCAGTTTATAAGTAAGAAAGTGGCAAATTTGTGGTTTTCTAAAATACATACTCATAAGTCAAAAGAATATTTCAACAGATCACTAATGCAGAGGCAAATTGAGAAAAAACCTGCTGCATACAGGGATATTTGATCATCAAACACTCACTCCTGTGGGCTTAAATGTGGCTCTAAATAGTATCAGTGGCATGTTGGTTATGAACAACTGCAGCTGTGGTCTGCTTGAATTCCTGCAATTTATACAAAAGTTTCAATAAACCCTCAGTGCGTACCGACTGTCCTACACTTCTTTACAGTTTCAGTTTAACTTATTCACTGGTACTTGCAAGTCCTCTTAGTGTCCAGCTGTGATAATCCAGATGCAGACATGATATTGTTTAAATGTATGGGGATGCCCCTTTTCAGGCAGTTAATATTCTCCTAAAAAGAATTGCATATTAACCAGATTAGGCAATAAAGAACAGTGCACTTTATAGTAAAGTTTCAAATACAACCTTATCGAACATAAAATGTCAAATCTCTAGCAATGTAACTCTAAATGAAGGGGGTTAGTGCATAAATGACAGCAATTTATATGCCTCTTTTTATTAGACTCATATCATAACCATAATCATAATTATGGAAAGAATAATAAATTTCATCATAATATTCAATTTGCTATTATGTCGATGAACATCAATTTAGGAGATTGCACTCACAAAGTTTCAATTTTTCCTTCATCGTGCAAACCCCGCTCCTGGAACCATTTCTGTTCTTGTCTTCCAATAGCAAGACTCCCAAAACGTATCAAAATGGCCATTGAAACATCTCAAACTGATTTGCAAAAAGAAGTACCAGGGAATGACAGATATACTTTCAAAATATTTATTGCCGCAGCAATAATGGATCCAAATTAATTTTCTGCCATAAAAACTGACATCACTGAAATGTAGAAGTGACTTAGGACGAATCGAAGCCATTATGTCCATATAAGAGAATAATGATCTAATTTAAAGCGGTAGTTATTGATTATCTTAAAAGTAAGGGAAATTGACTGTATATGTGAAATATTTCCTTAAGAGATTAATTTTGCAGTCATGAGAGTGGTGTGATTACCAGATGAGCACAGCGTTAGTGCTGAGGACTCAGCAGGGTGCAGGTCTGCAAATCTTTTAGTAGGCAGGGTTTTGAGTTTGAATTATATACCATCATTCACAGGGAGCTGGTAGAGGATGTGTATAATCATAATGGCATGATATAGTTTCTTTGGATTGATCTGTCTGGATAACAGCATCAAGCATCAGCTAAATGATACCAATAATATTTTAATGATAATTGGTATACATTCATTCATTCATCAGTTTGTCTATTGTTTAGCTTTATAGGGGAGGTATTTTTTATAAGCCTTCTTGGCTTCCAACCTCTCCTGCACAATGTTTTAATTTAGTTATTTTAATGTTTGTTGTAGTATATATATATATATATATATATATATATATATAAAAATCCCCTCTTTTCACCACTCCCTGATTATTCACAGTCTTGTCAGCGTCACAATTATGTTGTCAGCCGCAATACCCTCCTCCAACCTCTGGAGGGAGGCACAATACTTTAATGTCAGTGTGGGCTGAGTGTTTGAGAAAAATGTGTGAAGTGAAATGATGTTGGTTATCCACATGATGGCAGCAGAGTTTAGTATAGGGGAATTGTTTTATTTCTGTTGGTGTCATTCTTATCTTTGTGCTCTAGATGGCAGGGTACCACAAATAATGTAATCAGGGAGCCTTAAACCTGACGTGGTAGGTGTGTTATGAGTTTAGTGAACCCATTTGTCCTGTTTCTCAGGGTGGAGTTAAGGTGCTGATCACTGGGCCCTGGCAGGAGGCCAGCTCAAACTACAGCTGCTTGTTCGACCAGATCTCAGTCCCAGCCTCCCTCATCCAGCCTGGGGTGCTGCGCTGCTACTGCCCAGGTAAGACAAGAGAGTGCTCTCACACAAGGGTTTACCAGGAGGTTTCACACATTTTATTCATGAACCATCAGAGGAGCTTCTAGCATATTCAGCTGGAATATGCAAAATAAAAAAAACTCACAGAATTTCAAGGGAAGCTTCTTTTAAATTAAAGATGTACCCTGGACATGATTAAATATCACTCTGGGGTATCAGCTAAATGCTACATCATAATACAGGTGAATTTAATGGACTAGTTGCACAGCAGACATTTTGACATGTCATACCAGAAGACAAAGGTATATTAATGATTGTTGCATTCCACTTAGGTGAGATCCTTTTGTTGTGCATGCTGGTTCACTGTTACTGTTACTGGGACACTTAATGGAACTGAACTGTAATTACTGTTATGAAGTCCACCTGTGTACTTCCTGCTCTGACAAGTCAAAATATCTGCTGTGCAAAAAGTTCTTTCAGATACCTTTAAATGATGTTACCTGACAATAAGTCAAGATGAATTTTGGGAAAATATGTATAAAAAACATTTAAAACATTTTGGTTTTGAATATTTCATTCAGTGTAAACACCAGCTACTGTAGCTTCCATAAAGAACTAAATGCAGATCATATACAGTCAGATAATTAGGAATAAGATGATTTTCCGACCATAAAGCTGCATAAGGGGAAGGGATTTAGATATTAAAGTACTGCTAATCCAAGAAATTAGTTTTGTAACAATGAGTGAAAACAATTCTTATTTAAACCAGTATATGGTTAATTTTTGTATCAATGCTACTGCATCTGTTTATTGAACAAAATTAAAAATGTTTTTGCTCAAATAAATCAAAGATGTAGCAGTTTAAGCCCAATGTGGCATCACATGAGCTGCTTCAATAATAATAATAATAATAATA
>JAJHUR010093211.1:0-61637 GCA_027495735.1 Lutjanus campechanus
TTTTTGATATTGGGGTGAACCACCTCTTTGAGGTTAGAATTAGATTAAGATATTTTTGTTTATGTCATTTTTGTTCAGTCTGGATAAGGTTTTGGTCATTTTTCTTCTCTAAAACTAAAAGAACACCCTGGTGGAGACAACATGTTCTGTTTTTGTACATATCAGAGACGAAACATGACATTTATTTTTGTACAAATAAGTGTAAATTTTTCCTGTGATAGAAACACACAAATACTATAAACACATGCAGGGAAACATGCACTGACAGACAGACAAAATCAGAGAAACACTCTGTAACACACTGGAGACACATAAGCCAACATCTCAGTAAGCAGGAGCAGCATGCTGGGAATGTTTGGGAGGGGGAATCCCACTTGACTAAAAATCTCTCTTTTCCTCTCTCTCTGTAATTTTTTTTTTTTACTCTTTTATGATTCTGGAGTAATTTATCCCTCAGAGAGAGAAGGAGACAGACAGACGGACATGCAGAGAAGGAGAGAGAAAGGGAGAGAGATACCCACATTTGGCACTACACTTTGATTTAGCGAAGTAAATTTAATTTTGTTTGCTTTATGCAAAAAAGCGGCGTCTGCCTCGACTTCTGTTGATTTCCACTGGAGGCAGAAACATCGCTAATGGGAGCTAGCGCCGCACTCACCACAGCTACAGGGCTACGACACTAACTGAATTAGCCTCATGCATATATTTAATACGGACCTGCTACACAAATTAGCTTAGTGGTATGTAGCCTAGCACCTCTCCAGTGAGGCTTTGAGATCTGAGCTGCAAATTAATTGGCTAGGTTGCCTCCAAGAGTAGCTCCTCTGTTTTTCCTCCACCCTGAATTATGCTTTCCAATTGCCGAAACACATTTGATATGCATGGGGAAAAAAAGCGTGTAAAGCAGTGTTCCTTCACAAAAGCGATGTTTGCTTTCATTCCTTCACTTTTGTGCATCTGCCACTCATGTAATGAGAGCAGGAGTTATATCGTTGTACATGTGTAATTTTCTGAACATACAGGCTAATAACACACAGGAGTGCAGCCCTGAACATACAGAAACATTAGGCCTTCTGCACTGCTTTCGCTAGGTGTTTGAACGTGAATTTGTTTGTGTGTATGTTCATTAGGAGTCACACAAATTCCACATGCTGAGAGACTCTTTAATGAACTTGAGCAAATCTGTATCCCATGGTAACTAGAGACAAGAAATACTGGAGGACTATATCTTGTCAACTGTCACTGCTACGTGAAGATACATTTAGAGAAGGCGATGCAGGAGAACAACAAAAAAAGAACTCTTGATAAGAAAGAGAGATACTCCATTTGTGCTCATTTGTTTGAGAGAAAACAGCTAAGAGAAGAAGACAGAGATTAGTTTGATTACCACACTGAGAACAACCATTATTGCTCCCTGAGGTCTCTCCCCTATCCATCTTGGTTTCGATCGGTGGACATACGTCTTGGCTCAGTTTCAGGGTCTTTAATGTAGTTGTGGTTTAAAGGTCCGGTGTGTAAGATTTAGCGGGGTCCATTGGAGGAATATGGCAGGAATGAAACAAAATATTCATGGTTTTATCAGTGTATAATCAGACCAAGTCTTTGCACGCAAGTCATAATACGCTCTGACATTTTAATGACAGAGCCTCTATTTACCCTTATTTTTACTGATTCAAACGTTGAACAAAGTTGAGTTTGCATACTGCAGTTTGTATTATATAATATTGACCACCTTGTAGTTTCTATACGCAAACAAAATTATCTTTGATATCATTTTTTCCAACTGGAGCTCAGTGACATAACGTAAGTTCTTTATGGTCCTCTCCTGCAAATTGATTGGATGCTGTCAGATTGGTTCAAACCACTGACCTATCATAGAAATGGACAACATGAGAGCTTCCAAAAAGTGAAGCCAAATTATCTTGATCGCCCCCTGGTGGTGGGCTACAATATCAGTGGCATAAATCCTGCCACCCTTAAGTCTTTTGCAACTTTTTGGACTACTCGCCTCTCTCCAGTGCACCTGTCTCATCTAATAGATGTGCGAAGTGTTCCTTTATTCTAAAACACTTTTTAAATAACCAGCTTTTTAATCTTTGTTTCCATAGCAGTCCAGAACGTTTGTTTTTTGCGAGTTTTGCAGCCACCTTTAAGTCAAGCCCAACATTGTCGCTATTAGGTAGCACTCATTGTATGTGCACTGTATTTAATTTCAGTACATGAAGCATACAAATACTTATAGGGATTGATTATAAAGGAGGCGGCCTCCTCAAAGTTATTCTAACCAAGAATAATGTGATGTGAAAATAATTCTTGGACTTTTTGTTGGTGATTTTCACTTTTCACTCTGCACAGGCAGACACTTAAGTTTCCTTACTAATTCAGGAGAGCATGACTTTCTTTCTCCAAATTCCAGCTTTTGCAGTTGGGCCTGTCATGGGCGCTGCATTTTGCAGTGGAGGGGGTCTGTGTGTTTAAAAAGGCGACACAAAAGTAAGAGGTCCATTGAATAGACCTCCCTCCGCCCTGCCCCCCAGCTTGTAGGAGTGATGGAGGATGCAGTGTGATGGAGGGACAGCTGGGCTCTCTGGTGAGGGGACGATGAAGCAAGCACCAAAAGGAGTGGTTGATGTAGAATAAACACACACTCGGCACACTGCTCAACTAAAAATGCTGATTCTTCTTCTTGACTTGGGGAGTGTGTTTTGGTTTAGAATAGGAAAGAATATACTGTGTATCTAAAATGATATCTGATGCACTGCAGGGTGATTTAAAATAGCAAAGTCTGTTAGGTCAAAATCTACTGACGAATAAGGTAATACAATGGTGACTGAGCCTCTGGTCCACAAAGTACTAAAATGCATGTATAACATTATTGTGGTATTATGAACTGAGTGTCCCTGGTGACATTGCGGGAAAAAATGCTGTCTTAAATGATTGTGAATGCAAACTGAGCATTTCCTACTGCTGCAGCTTCACATTAAATACATTTAACCAAACAAACACAAGTTGACTTTTATTATGGAGTAGTCACAGGAAATGCAATGTGTTTGTTTATTATTATTATTATTGCCTGACTTCTTTATTAAAAGTAGCTTGTTTTGCTGCCCCACATTCCACCAGTAACTACAGGTGTCACCATATCAATCAGGACTGAAATCTTCGACACTCAAACTTTAGTCATGACAGAAACAACACCTTGCTTTACTTAACCTTGATATAATCTAAATTGCAGTAACCTATACAACAATGAAGCCTAACACAGAAACAACAAAATTATGTAATTCTCATGCATGTCTATTGACACAAACAGAAATACCTGGCTTCCCAAATGCCAGTATGGCCCACTTCTTTAATACATTACACATATTACATAGAGTGTAGAGAGTAGCTCACTTGCACATTTTCACTTAAAAAGCACAAATTATGAGTGACAGTGAAGTGCTCAGCTTCACTCTCAAAAACGGTGACATGATTGACTGAAGTGGTCCAGACCTCATCCAAGATGTAACTCCCTCTTCCTCTTTTTGGGCCATCCTCCTCCTCTTCCTCCTCTCACCCTGACTCTCCTCTCCCTTCATATCTCTCTGCATCACTGCCATCCATTCATCTTCAAAACAGGAGAGCTCACCTTCGGCCCTCTGCTCTGATGTGTAATTGACCAATTTAGTAACTAGTGTTTGCACCTGTGAGTCATCAGTGTGGCCAATTGATCATTTCGCTTCAGTGTTTTGAAGGACAATGCTGTCAACATGAACACAACAGACTTTAGTTATGAAGATTGTGCCAAATGTGGTGAATTGTGTGCGGTGGATTTGGAAAAAAAAAAGTGTGATTTAGAGTTGCCATCTGAGTGAAAAGCGGAAAATGTGCTTGTATTTTTGGAGAACTGGTTTCAAGGGTTTGAGACAGGGGTGTCAGGTTTTTTGCCATTGTGTTTCAGGTTCAGGTGTTAGCATGTAAACAGTTCAGACAGAAAATGTATTCAAACACTTGGAAAACAACCAGTATTTTGCCTTTTAAATATACTGTAAGTATGAAAAATCACTGTTGATGTGAGTCACACGTTCATAATATTTCAGGATGCTTTAGAACAATGTTAGCTTTCTTGCTGGGAGTTACACAAGAAGATGGATACCACTTTCATGTTTGTATGATTAGCTTAGCCTAGCACAAAGACTGGAAACAAGGGGAAACAGCTTGGCTCTGTCTGCCTACCAGCATTCTGCAGCTGGCAAATTAACACAGTTTATCCTCAATCTACACACCACTGTAAAAATTACAGGTCATGGTTTTATGCTAGGCTAGCTGTTTTCCTCATGTTTCTAGTCTTTCTGCTAAGCTAACAGGCTGTAGCTTCATATTCAGCATAATATAGACCCTTCCCATTCTCATAAATGCAACATCTCAGGAGCGCCTTTACAGAATTACTTCAAATTTGGTACAAATGTCCACTCTGACTCAAGGATGAACTGATTATAGATTTTGAGGGTAAATGATCAAGGTCAATGTAACCTCATGTCAGTCCCATTCTTATGAACGCGATATCTCAGGAACTCTTAGAGGGATTTTTTTTTTTCAAATTAGGTACAAATGTCCACTTGGACTCAAGGATGAACTGATTGTTAACTGACATTTTTGGCCAATTCTAGAATTCATACACTTATTATGACAGCATACCACAAAAACAGGTTATGTAGTAGGATAAAATGATGAGGTGGTGACATTTTATTTCCAAAAGGACAACTTCACAGTGACATTGTAGTGTTCTGCAAATATACTTTAAGCCAAACCCCACGTTTCCTTTTCCCATGCTTTCGTGTGTATTTCTGTCATAGGGAACACACTTTTCGTAATCAATAACACATTAGAAGGGAAAAAACACATTAGAGGGAAAACGTAGCAGATTTGAAGGAGCTAGATATTATCTGAATCCAGAGAGTCATGGATGTAAAGTTCAACTTGACTGGTTGGCAGAGATGGTTATTCTACTCTCATGTAACTTTTGTCAAGAAGGTGAATGCACGTACTTCTCAAATTGTCCACATCAGTTGTACTTAAGTTATGAGCTGAGGACTGGTGTGTGCTCAGAAACCTGTCCCTGATGATTAGGGGAATCAGATAACCTGTTAAGAAACGGACATAAACCTCTGCATCGGAAGAATTAGCTGATCACAATATAGACGTGCAACAGTTTTTCCTTGCTGTTGTCTGTCTATAGCTACATTGATTGGTATCGGTAATTGATACGCAGACCTGTGCTTGTAAGATCAATCTGAGCAGCGATGTCCGTCCTCCATTAGGGTGTGAAACAGTCCATCATGCATGTCAGCTCTTTGTCTATAAGTCATTCTCCCTTTCATTATTGCTGTACTGTTTGTTTCTCACTCTTTCACACACATACACACGCTGCACCTCTTTGAACACATTTATGAGAGCTGCACTCACTCTGCTCATCCTCATCGACGAGTCCAAATTTACTGCCTCAATCTTCTAACTAGACAGAGCGTATATCCACATAGATACAACTAGATATGTCGCTGCTGAAGGCCTATATAGCACTCATTCATATCGACTACACTCGCACTGTAACCCATTGTGTGTCCATTTGCATGGATAGCTGCAGATTTATCTGTACTGTAGGCCATAGTGCAGACTTGTGTATGGACATGTATGGAGATTTACTCCTGTTTTAACCCCAGGGTTAGCCATCAGTATTGATTGGAACAGACTTAGCCTGATTTTAATCCCTGCTTGGCCCGAGACTATCGATCAGGGCGCTGAGCTTTCAAGTGGGTTTAACGACCTACCTGCCCCTCCTCCCGCCCTCTTTTTCTACTCGGGAGGGGACGGGAGAGGTTTGTTATTACACCCCAAAGCAGAAGTGACGTGAGGTGTTAACGCTTGTACCCACACGAGCCCCGCACACTCCTCCTCCAGCACACAGCAAGCCATTACAGTAGGATGTGACAGCAAGCTACCCGTAAAATATGACCACACTCATGCTTTTCCTATCCAGAGTTTGTGTTGGACATTATAAAGCAGCAGATGAGATGAATCTGTGCACCTCGACAGCAATGTCACGGTAAAAATACCTGCTGGTGAGTTATTACCACTCACCTAGAGGTAGGAGCGTCCCTTTATGTCTTTATGGGTTCTCTGAAGACAGTTATATGGGACAACATGGGAAGTCTTATAGGAGCCCTGGTGCCTTGGGACCTGGAGAGTGTTGTGAATTTATAGTTCGACTGAATGGTCACCACTCTGATTGGTCCAGCACAGTAATGCTGGAAGTGGAGAACCTGAGCTTTAAAAGTATTTCAGTGTGTGTATGTGTGTGTGTTTGCTTGCCAGCCCGTTGCAGAAATACAAATTTGAGTGCATTTCTGCTTGTGGAAACATTTGTCACTTTGTGTGTATGTGTGCATGTGTGTGTGTGTGTGTGTGTGTGTGTGTGTGTGTTTGTGTGTGTGTGTGTGTGTGAGGGATGGTTACTGTGCTTGGCGTTTCTCCTCCATTTGTCCTCCCAGAGGCAGATCGGGCGAAGGGGAAATAAATTGGAGAAAGAGAATAAATCAATGCTAAACTGAGCACCAGTGAGACCTCCTAACCCTGAAACTGTCACAGACACACACACACACACACACACACACACACACACACACACACAATGTGAAACGTGTCCAGGGAAAATGGTGTGTAAGTCCATATATCCATACAAACCTGAACTCACACACACACACACACAAGCTAAGGATGAGGGGAAAGGGGGCGGTTAGGTGGATATAGGTGTGTATTGCACAGAATATTTTTAAACCAAGAGTGAGCGACTGATTTACTGACACCATTTTCAGCGTGCACACTTTACCTATCATCGCTATCTCTTATGGTTTGAATGACAGAATGAATCAACTGCTTTCACTACTCATTCTTTCAGTGCTACTGTCTACTACAGTGCTTTTACTTGAAATTAAAATTGCTTTCAGCCTTAACACATCAACTGACACTTCAGATAATTTCTACTTTACAGCTGATGGCTCAAATACTCTAACTACAATTTTAACTGCTTTATTTATTTGATTGAGAAAGAACCATGTACAAATTGTGGGTTTGTGTGTGTTTTTGTTGTTTTGTTTTGTTTTTTTTGGTTGTTTTTTTTTCGCAATTTGACGCACCTTCTTTGTGCAGTTCACTGATAAGCACCGGTATCCTAAATATGGACAGCTGTACACATGCATATGTTATGATTAGCTAAATTATTTGTGATCAAAAACTAGCAATTAAACAACTTGGCTAACACAGCCAAACATCAAGAGAGTGCAACAACACAAGACAGAGCAAGCCAGCCTGTTACTTACTAGTCAGACAGCAAGAAGGCCAGCTCGGTGTCTGTCTTGCAGCCTTTTATTTCACGCCAAAGCTCTCGCCAACGACTAAAAGCCACAAGTCACTCTCTCTTTCTCTCTTCTTAGCTTCCTCCATCAACGTGCTTGATTCTTCTCCTCTGCCATGGTGTTGGTAGAGGCTGCTGAACCCAGTTCTGAATCCATTGGCTGCTTGCCTTGCACCAGTGCCCATCCTGGTGCCGCTACCCACCAGCATTGCCGCTGTATCCCAAGTGCCCCAAGCCTGAAATGCCCCTTCTTCCGGTGTTCCAAAGCTCTTGTGCTACCATTGTTAACACAAACACTCCCCTGGTGCTCCGAGCTCCCAGTTCAGTCCAGGTGGAGTCAGCTGCACAACTGACTGAGCTACCTAACTAATGGCAGCTACAGTTAGCAGCAGTTAGCAACAAGTAAAGCTATCTGTCCATCAAGAAATTCAGTAAATGAGAAGAGTTAAGGCAGAGCAGCTGGAGGACATCAGAGGGAAAACCAGAAAACATGTTTCCACAAAATATGATCCAGTTTCACCAAAACCAGTGACATAGTTTCATAGTGTTTCATAATGTTACTTTAGCTAATAAATAAAAAAATAAAAAAATAAATAAACATTGCATTACAGGCACCAGTTAGCCAAGGGGCTATTTTCATCTGCAGTGCCTGGACAGTTGTCTCTTGTTACTTTGGACGAGAGGTACTTTCATCTTTCACACTTCATCTGACAGTTCAACTGCTTTCACTGCTCATTCTACAGATGTTATTGCAACTAGTTTCAGTGCTTATATTGACATTTGCCTACAGGGCTTTAACCTGAAAAAAAAATCAACTACTTTCAGCCTCTGCACATCAGCTGACACTACAACTGTTTAAAGTGCACTCTGCAATCTATCTCTATCTAGTGCTTCAACTTCAACATTTGAACTTGTTGCTTCCTTTACTCGTAACACAAGTTCAACTACTTTCATCTTTCAAACGTCGACTGAGGGTTCAACTGCTTTCACTGCTCTATCAGCACTATACACTCCAAATTCTTTCAGTTTTTACATGTTAAAAGAGACGTCAAATCATTTCAATGCCTCAACTGACACTTCAACTGCTTTAAGTGCTTCAACTTAAACTGCAACTGCACTCCAAGAAATAAGGGTTTCAAAAAGGTTCCTTCAGAAGGCTGAGGTACTCCCTAAAAGCACTGGCTTCTGAAGAACAGTTTTTGAAGAAAGAGTTTGTCAAGGGTTCTTTGTCAGACAAGCGGTTCCTTTGAGAACCTTTTTCATCAAAAGAACCCTTTTTGGAAGAATCTTCAAGGATTGAAGAAAATCCCTGAAGAACTCTTTCATCAACGGTTCTTTGTACCAAAACATAAAAGGATTTTAGTAGAACCCCCTGGGTGGGTTCTAGATAAAACCATTAGAGGTGAAAATGTTCTGGATAGAATCCCCAGAGAGGGTTCTGGGTGGAACCATAACACCATAGGAGAGTTCTCCGTAGAACTTCTCATTAGGGGTTCTGGGTGAATCCTCTGACAGAATGTGTGTATCATGTTGGGTTCTAGATAGGACTCTCTGAGGGAGTTCCAGATCGAACCTTTATAAAAGGTTCTACCAGGAAGGAAAAGGGTTCTCCTATGGGTATAAGCTGAAGAACACTTTATTGTTCTAGTCAGTGCCTTTATTTCTAGTGTATCAGATTCAAGCAAGGCACATTTCAAGACAATTAAACCTAATAAGAGTGTTTACACCTGCAGTTTTCAGTGTAAGTGAGCACATCTACATTTAGCCTTTTCTTGTACGAATGGATTGAATTTAGGATTGTCTTGCACAACTCTCTCTCTCTCACACACACAGCAGCAAACACACTGCAGTGCTCATCATATCTGAGTAAATCAATGTATCCGTGAGTGTGAGGAAACAATTTGGATGTATTTTCTGTCTGCAAAAGACGGAGCACCAAAACAGCACACCCTGACATCACTCTGCAGTTTTCACAGACTCAAACTGCACTGTACCGAGCGGAGGCTGCACGGCTCAGGCTACAGATGGAGCCGAGCGCTGGCGGTTGGGGGGCAGAGGGAGTGTATAGATTGGGATTATGGGGGTGCATTGGGGAAAGGCTCTTCAGTGTGTTTTCTATTCAACCTAAGTCCTCTAAGACCTCCTCATCTCTTCTGAGAGCAGCAAGCTGAGATCTGATCTAATGCCGAGTGCCACATGTGAGTGTGTTTGTGCGAGAGACACAACACTTTGATGAGAGCCTGCTGGGGATGTGAGTGTGTATGAGCAGTGAACGAGTCCACAGCGTGTGTGTGTGTATGCTTGTGTGCTTACGTTTAGGGGTAATGAAGGAGTCCAGGGTTTATATATTTCTGTGTGTGCGCACTCTCCCTCATCCCTGAAGGGTTGTTTGGGGTATTCTGTGCAGGTTTTGCTCAGGGGGGAGGTGAGTTCTTGGGGTCTTTCATTCAGATGTAATTAGCCCAGACAATGGCCTGGTTAAAGCTGGAATCCTTCGAGCCCCCTCTCTCTTTGATTGTGTGGGCCAGCTGTGGAGGAATGGCCATTATCTCCCTGTGTCTGGCAGCATAAAGAAGCCCCCCTGCCCCAGTTACCCTTACGTTAGAGTTCCCACAGGGGGAGGGACATGGGCCGGTCACACACTGGCGTGGAGAAAGTGAAAGCAGCCAGAATACTAGTTTGCTTGCAAACATTCACTCACGTAAATGGCTTCACCTCACACTTGAACCACTCTTTCTTCAGCTAATGTAGGGGAGCGGGTGGCACTATTTACACAAGAGCAAAAAAGTGGCTTTTCACATCTGAGGCCGTATTACAGAAAGTCTTATGTTAAGATAGGAGCAGTCTAAGATAGGATTTTTCCCAATTAACTAACTTTCGGAATCCTATCTCATCTCAGGTTGGGAAATCCAAAATACTCAACATTGCTTGTGAACTTCGTAACTGTACGTTGAAACAAAAAATAACAAAAAAAACAAAAAATCTTTAGAGCGACAAAGTGCCATTGGGACCTTACTTCGGAAAAAATATGAACATAGTCAATGACAAGCGACCAATATTTTTTTTGTTCCCATTTCTATTGTGTCACAAATTACACCTATGATGATGGTCAATTTAAAAGAATTTTAAAAAATAATTTTACATGACAAGAAAGTCACAATTTGTGGTCGATTTGTCATAGTTTCGTTTACTGTGAAACTGGTCAGTGAGCTACATCTCTTGTCTCGCATAATGTACATCAGCAGCACAAATCTCGCTGACCTTGTAACATTATCTTACCTTTTTTATCCAGTGACCCCTGGTCCTTTTATCAGCTATAAGAACAAGCAAGACCTGCTCTTGTGTGACTACATCCCATTAACAAAACACACAGGCACTGTAGCGGTTAATATTAGCTTTTGGAGGGAGAAAGTGATGACACTTATGCGACTTTGGGTGTGTAGTTTTCCTAATTTTTCCTGGTTTTATGACGGCAACTTTGGTGACTTACTGATAGTAATATTAAGAATAATAATCATTAGTAAGATAATGATAATATTAGTAATATTATTAATATTAGTAATTTTATCTTTTAAACTGATTCATGACACAATTCAAGGGGAGGGAGTTTGCCTCTCTATGACAAAGGGCACTTAACTTAAAGACAGATGATTTAGAGGTTTTGGTGACATCTGTAGAGAAATCTAAAGATGTTCTTTTTGGAAAATTTACAACAATACTTACTCGATGGATAAAAGAAAGACAGAGGGCTACGATAGACACAGTCAGCCATGCAAGCATCCATTGTGTAATGAATGAAAAACGCAGCAAGTTAACTAAAACTATGGTTAGCTATCATTAGCTAACACTACCGTTAGCTAGTTAGTAAGTTAACTACTACTACAAGTGAAAGGACATCTTAACAGAGTTTGTTTAAGATTATTTAGATTATTATAATTTAGATTATTTACGATCTTAAATTAGGATATTAGATATTATAGATTAGATTAGACATACTATGCACATCATACCTGTGACCTCTTAAAATATGCTTTTATTTTACTTTCACTTTACTTTTTCCCTTTGTTTTAACTGTTCTTGAACTATTTTTTAAACGCTTTTATTTTGTTGTTCTTGCCTTGACACTGTATGCTGTACACCGTTTTTATATTCCAAATTGTTTAATCTGTTTTCCTTTATAACCTGATGATTTTACAACCTGTCTGATTTATTAAAGCACTGGTAACGTGTTATTTTATTTAGCTGCCATGGTGAAGCTCTTTGTAACATGGATTCAAAAAGTGCTCTATAAATACAGATATTGTTTTAGCGTACTGAAAAGAATATTAATGTGTGATTTCAGACGTAGACAATGACAAAGGAACTGTTCTTCTGTAATGTTTTTTTCTAAATCAGGTCCTAAACCTAATTACCATGGTTATCAAAAAGTTACAGGATCTGCAAGTTAGAAAGTTTCTGCACCTTGGATTTAAGAGGGCTGGTGTTGAATGCAATTTTAGTGCAGCACTTCTACACCAGACAAACTCTTCCAATGGACATGAAGAAAGCCACAGATGTCTTTCTTTCTAGGTGTAGGCTATACAATGTGTGTGTGTTTGTTGTTGTTCCATCTGTGTGCGTCTCAATCATAAATATCTCATAGAGATTTCTGCTTGCGCATGGGGACACTTAGGCCCATTAGACTTGCGAAGAAATTGAATCTTTACAGCACTGGGGCCATATAATTACTGTTAATTTAACGCTCAGATTCTCCATCATTAACTCCCACTCTTGAATACAGAACGAGGGACATGGAAACACAGACAGTATGTGTGTGGAACCGCAGCATGTGTTGACAGCATACCCAGCCCTTTGACTGAATTAACAGCGACCTCTTCGTCTTGTAAGAACAGGACTCGCATCGTTTATGCGTTATTAAGTCCTGTAATTGGGCAGCCAGTAGTTTGCATATTAGTCTATTAGGGTAATATGTTTTGCCTCTCTCAACACACGGCTTGCCAGAGCCCCTGGCGACACATTTGGTAATTCTCAGAATTACACCCTAATCATAAGCCAGTGTTCTTTCGATCCCTATAATTCAGTGTGCGTCAGTTTATGTCTACGCATCCTCAGTGTGATTAGATTCAAAGTCTTTATCAATTAGCCAATCACTTTCTTTGAGGAATTTTATTGTACGATGGTTTTTAATTAATTAATTAAAGGTAGAATAGGCAAGATTTGTCGGTTGCTGTTTGTAAACCCAGCAGAAAAATATTTGATTGATTGATTCTTATATCAAAGATGACTGGTGTATTTTAAGTAGTCTATGAGATATGAAGGAAAGTGTAAAAAATGTTACAATTGCCCCTGATCTCCCCTGAAGCTTCCCGAGCACAGCAAATGAATGAGAAAATAAGAAAATACAGGCAGAGGGAAGGGTTCTCTGCAGATAACACCACCACACACTTATAGTGATGATTGAGGTGGATGATATTTATATGAGTCTATACATTGTTTTTAGAAAAATCCTGCATAGTATACCTTTAATGATTTCAGGAGAAATCATTGTTTTGTGCGCACTGTGTATAGCTATGACTTTAAATCAGCCAAAAAATGCCCACATATTTTCTTTGGTGTCAATGATGTTGCACTGCACCTCTGTTTGAAGGTGAAACTTGCATATTTTTCGTCCTTTGAGGTTCCTTTAACCTCTTAATAGCTGTTATGTTTTACAGCCGGTGTCCCACTTTGAGCCAATAAAATCACATCTCCTAAATACCAGTAGTTGCCAAAGTAGGTCCAGGGACCCCCCAGGGGTCTAAAAGGGTTTCAGGGGGGGCTCAGCAGAATGAGGATTAGTTTAATTTCAATATCATTGCATTCATTTAAAGATAGGACCAGCAGATAGTGCAAAATTAGTGCTTTGATGAATTTTCCCTAACCAACTCGACTGTTTTCTTACCAACAGCGCCGAGAGATGACAAAACTGGATTATCACGAGAGAGTTTCTAATAAGTCAGCGCCTTTATGGTGCTGTGTTTCAATAATGGAAGAAGTATTCAGATCCTTCAGTCAAAGTAGTGTTACCATAGTGTAATACTTCTTTACATGTGAAAATCCTGCCTTTAATTTTTACTTGTGTTAGTGTTATTAGCAAAATGTAGTTTTTAAAAATGAAAATTAAATATGGTACCACTTCACAATAAGACTACCCTTGAAATGATTTATGAATGGTTTATAATTAGGTTATTAATTAGGCTGTAAATACTTTACTTTGAATCATTAATAAGCTGTTACAACACATTACATAAAAAGGGCTTGCTTGCCAAATAGTGAGCCCACACTTAACTGTTCTGTTACTTTGTCCTCTCCATCAGCAGCATTTATACCTGTCAGCTTCTTCAGATATATATTAATAGGTTGGTAGCTTTTAACCACCATTATAAAAAAGTTTAATTTGGCATCAAATTAACATATCAAATATTGTTTACCTTGACATTTTCAGCATGCACCATTTTACATTTTACAATAAGGGTCCCTTTGCCAGATAATAATGTTAGTAACTCATTAGTTAGGATTATTTAGTAGTGACCAGTAGGAGCACCCAGAGATGTCATCATATGTATCTGTATCTGTGCAACCAACAAAATTATCTGTCTCTGTGTTTGGTTATGAGCCCAGAAGTGGGTGTGGTTTGTACCAGAAGTCGCTCTAAATCAGCCAAATATTTTAGTTTCCAACCTGGCAATGCAATTGTTGGGCCTAGAAAGCATCAAAGGATTTGACAACAGCATGTAATTAAATATTTTCATATTTTCATATTATACTCTTCATCTATGAAGATTCTTATGAAGTGTCTGAAGCAAACTCCCTCCTCCCCTTTAACAGAAAATCAGACGCTGAAAAAAAAAAAAAGTTTTATGAATCAGAAGATTCTGTTTAGCATTGGAGATTGAAACTATACAGTAAACATACACATATACATAGAAAAGGTTTGGTGCATTGAATCAGTGATTGAATAAAGGTAGATTAGCTGAGGTAATTATGTTTCCAAATAATAATGAGCCTCTCATTATTATATAGGCTAAATACTGTATCTGTTTCCGTTGCATTATTTGTGCTTTCCTGAAAAACAGATTTGGGTGCAACTCCAGTAAGCAGTAACTGGATAGTGAGCCCACACTGATGTATGAAAACTGTTGTAACTTGTTTCTAATTGTTTACTAATAGGTTACAGAGTGTTTGTAACCTAATTAATAGCCTAATAATAAAGCATTTGTGTAATTTATAAGGTTAGTCTTATTGTAAAGCAGTACCTAAAATACTCATTATGCAGAATGATCTGTTTGAGAGTGTAAAATTTATATATTGCTGAATTATCTTCTAGCAGCATTGAAATTTTACTTTTTAGAAAATGTGCTTTAGAGTAGATGTCATTAAGTTCAACCTCAGTGTACTAAAAATAAATATACTAATTCTGCAAAACTTAAAGTGGTATTTCATTGTATTTTATTCAAAGTGTATTGCAAATTGTACATTGGTGTACTTTTAAAAGTATGATTTGCAAATACTTATAATAGTAAGATAATGTACTTTTACGAAGTATAATTATTTTCAAGCGCTTTGTAATACACTATGCTTTACTAAAGTATACCTTAATTTCATGCCATTGGAAGTGTATTTGACTATGCTTTTTAAAAAAAAGCACTTTAATATAAATTTATTCAAAGCTGTACTTCAGTGTACTTTGAAAAAGTAGCATAGACAAGGTAAGCTTCAATTTTATTAATCAAGTATGTACATTAGTACATCCATAGACAAATACTTTACATGTGGTAAGTATACCTGAAGTTGTTCCTCTGTAGCACACAATAATATACTACATAAAGCTTAAAGTTGTGCTTTTAATTTAATTACAATTAAAATAAACTCTGTACAAATTAGTTGAACCGAAATATCAAATAGTATCCTAAAATTAAATACAGTTAACATGTATATTTTTTACCAGGTTGCACTGTTCCAGTAACTCATTAGGAAAAAATAGTAAGGAGTAAATTATGAGCCCACACTGATGTATAAAACTGTGTTATAATGTTATAATTGTTTAATAATGATTTATAAAGTGTTTACAACCTTTAATACCCTTATAAATAACCAGTGGTTTTTATTGTAAAGTGGTACCTAAAATACTCATTGTGCAGAATGGACTGTTTGAGGGAATAAAATGAATATATTTAAAGCGGGATTGTCTATTAGCAGCAGCATTTCAGAATTCCTCATCAAAATCTTGAAAATCCAAGGTCTGTTTTTTTGTCAGAGGTTTGGGGAACCGAGCCTCGCGTGCCACTGTGGGCGCATCCATCTCAAAGTTTACCCAACAAGCAGGTGGCAGGGTGCACTGGGTGCTCTGTGGGCGCAGAGCGGGCTGAAGGATCCATTCTTGCAGCCTCCTCTCTGTGGCCCCGAGCTGCCCTCTCCGCTCGCCCCCCATTATTTGTCCCGACGGCCGAGCGCGCGGCCCCAATGAGCCCTTTGGAACGGAACGAAAAGAAGGCGCGAGCTGCAGCTGTGACGTGGGCGTTGTTCCATTCACCGCGTTCGCCATGGCAACGGGGCAGAGGCCCTGGAAGCACGCAGGCAGCCCCTCTCTCTGGACAGCGTCCTGAGGGCAGAGACTGAGGCAGCTGGAAGTTTCACTGCCTAGTGTTTGAAATATCTCAAATATGTTGCTTCAAAATGCAGGAAAACTGGATTCAATCCATGTTTGGCAGTTTGGACGATGTGGATACTAAAAGTTCTCTTCTAGAGCGCATACATGTGGCCACTACACCCATTAATGTACAGATTCTGTGACTTTTACGCACCGTTTTGACGCACGAAACAAATAAATGTGACCCACTGACCCACATCAATGCTAATAAAGTTGTTTTTTCTTTTTCTTCTAGCTAAGCCTGTACAGTCTTTTCTGTGTTTACACTTCGCAGCCCGTTTCTCCCTCCACTTTACTCCAGCGTGCTGCAGGACTGCTAGTATTGTTGGGCAGAGTGATTGGGGTTTCTGTACAATCTCCCGTGACCAATGAGCGGGGTGCTGTCAGGGGTAACCACATCTGTCAACCGTTCTTGGCCAATAAAGAGCGGAGCGAGGCGGACCACAGGTGCGCGCCTCTGCGTCCCCTTGGCACAGCGCCCGGGAGATGCTGGAGAGAGACGCCTAGCTGCCCCGTGGCGCAAAAGAGTTCCTGTCAAAGGCAGCCTCCTTTTAACTCCAGCTATCACTCTGGCTCCGAGAGTTATGGCGACCGCAACGTCCAACCACTACAGCGTCCTCAGCACCCCCAGCAGCGCGCCGCCGCCGCACTCGGAGTCTGGGAGCATGCAGCAGGCGGCAGCGTACAGGGACGCGCACACCCTGCTCCAGAACGACTACAGCACGTTACCGGGCGGTGGACATCCGCTCAGCCACGCGCACCAGTGGATCACGGCGCTGTCTCACGGTGACGGCGGGGCGCCCTGGCCGTCCAGTCCCCTCGGAGAGCAGGACGTGAAGCCCGTACTGCACGACAGTGACCGAGAGGAGCTGCAGAACTCCAGTAGTCTGCAGCAGCAACAGCAGCAGCAGCAGCAACAGCGACACCCTCACCTCCACCAGCAGGCGCATCACGACGCCAGAGCATGGCGAACCAGCACCGCCAGCACGCACATCCCCGGCATGGCGACATCTGAGGGCCAGAGCCTGGTCTACTCTCAGTCCGGCTTCGGCCTGATGCCGGGGGGAGAGCAAGGGGGGATGCACCCGCACCACCCCCTGCGGGACGAGGAGCACCACAGCCACAGCCCGCACCTCAGTGAGCACGGAGGAGGCCCCGGGGCCCACCAGCAGTCTCTCTCACACCATCACCAGCACGGGGGCCACCAGGACCAGTCAGACGAGGACACGCCGACCTCGGACGAGTTGGAGCAGTTCGCCAAGCAGTTCAAGCAGCGACGCATCAAGCTGGGCTTCACCCAGGCGGACGTGGGACTGGCCCTGGGGACGCTGTATGGGAACGTCTTCTCTCAGACCACCATTTGCAGGTTCGAGGCGCTTCAGCTCAGCTTCAAAAACATGTGCAAACTCAAACCCCTGTTGAACAAGTGGCTGGAGGAGGCGGACTCCACCTCGGGGAGCCCAACCAGCCTGGACAAAATCGCGGCACAGGGCAGGAAAAGGAAAAAGAGGACCTCCATCGAGGTGGGCGTCAAAGGGGCTCTAGAGAGCCATTTTCTCAAATGTCCAAAACCGGGAGCAGCGGAGATCAACTCGCTGGCGGACAGCCTGCAGCTGGAGAAGGAGGTGGTGCGGGTTTGGTTCTGTAACAGGAGGCAGAAGGAGAAGAGGATGACACCCGCAGGGGGACAGATACCAGGAGGAGAGGACATGTACGGGGACACCCCCCCTCACCACGGAGGACAAACTCCTGTGCAGTGACCCCTGAGCAGAACACAGAAGGACCCCTTAAGGAGGAATAATTCCTCCTTTATTTGTTTGATTCTCTGTGCTGGACGGCTCGGGACTGAACTGGACCTCAGCCAGTTTAAATGTTGGACCCACGGACACACACGGAGGGGACATACAGTGGCACTCAAGCACTGAAAATACGCAGAGTAGATGGAGAGCTGTGTGGAGAGGGTTCATGCCGCGGGATTGGGATACAGCTGGTGTGTGCTAACCAAAAAAAGAGAAAAAAAGAAAAACAGCGACAATGAAACGAAACGCTTTTCTATACCTTCAACCGAGGCGCCAATGTGTCATTATGTAACGTGTCATTAAAGACAGGCAGAGTGAGACGTGGACACGAGGTGTCCGCAGGGGGACAAATCTAAAAACAAGCTCCGGGCTCGATGAGAAGTCGCAGTGAGTCAGTGTGGGTAAATAAACGCCATCTTTCCATCATAACAAAAGCAACAGGGGTTCTTCTTCGCAGCTTGTGGCAGAAAGAGAGGGCTGAAATGGCAGACACCTGCTGTACAACGTTCAAAAACTAAAGCCAATACCAACCAGCTTTTATTATTATTATTATTATTATTATTATTATTATTATTATTATTATCATTATTATTATTGTGAGTTCAATTCTGACCATAAAACTAGATATAATGTAACGTATTGATTGTAACGTCAGCTGCATTTACAATTTATTTAAATTTAAAAAAATTCCTCCTTTGCTTTAAAATTTCTTACATTCAGAATTGAGTTTGGCTAAATAATAATGAGGCTAAGAAGAAAATTAGCACAATGAGAAGAAAAGTCTAATAATATCAACAATAATAAAATAATAAAAAATAATGATAATAATAATAATAATAATAATAATAATAATAATAATAATAATAATAATAATAATAACAACAACAACAACAACACCGTTAAGACTGAGTATTGGTTCACTTTAACGCTTTTTCTTTCTGTGCAGACATCTCTGTGCGCCTGTTTACAGTGTGTTTTTTGCTGTTTGTTATTTCTGTACTTTTTCCAAAATGCTGTGACGAGAAAGACCGAGACTGTCCGGCTGGAAACACTCAAAGCAATCCAGCCCAATTTTTGCCTTCCTTTCCTATAAGAAGAAAAACAAAAAGAAAAACAAACTGATGAATATATCCTGGTACCAGCTCTGGCCGCAGTGGCTCTGTTACTACTTACTGTATGACTCACTCACTGAGAAGACTATTTGTGGGATGTATCTCAATGCGTTTTTTGTATGGCTTCGTTTGTTTGTATGTTTGTTTGTTTGTTTGTTTGTTGAGTTTTCTCTGTCAGTCTGTGCCAAAGCACAAACACAGACACGTGTTCTTGTGCCACTTAAATCCTGTGATTAATAACCTGATGTGATGGTGGAGGGCGGGTTATTGAGGGAAATCCACCACTGTAGTTGGAGGTTTATTCTCTGACTAAATCTGAAGAAAATACAGAAATTCAGAAACTCAAATCCAACTGAAGGATGTAGATAAGTGGAGAGGAAATATAGTATTTAAATAGACGTATCATTTTAATTTTAGGAAATTTCACGAGGTGTTTTGCATTTCAAAAACTTTCAGAGTGTATTAGGCCCAGTTAATATTGACAAAGCAGGACTATTTACCTTTTTTAAATAATCATTTAATCTCAAATCATTAAAAATCAAGTGTAACAATATTTTATGTCATGTTTGCTGCAACGATTAATTGATTAATCGATTAGTTGTCAACTATTAAATTATTCGCCAAGTAGAAAAAAAGTCCAAATTCTCTGATTTCAGCTTTTACATGTGGATATTTTCATGTTGCTTTACTCCTCTATGACAATGAACTGAATATCTTTATGTTGTGGGAAAAACAAAACATTTGAGGATGTCAGCTTGGGCTTGATTGACATTTTTCACAATTTTCTGACATTTTATGGATCAAACAACTCATCGATTAATTGATAAAATAATCAAAAGACGAATTAACAATAAAAAAATAATCGTTAGTTGCAGCCGTAAAGTCCACCAGAGAATTCTCCTTATTTAAAGGAATATTACATAATACTTCACCCTTAATTTAAATAAGGCCTATCTCTATCACGAATGATCCTTCAGCTGAATTTAAGTTTTTGAGTTGGAAAAAAATCAACAAAACCAAAACATAAATAGCATTGACCTGAAATCTGTGATCAAACGAAGAGAGGAAAAGAAAACAACGATTGCACAATTTCTTATGCTTTTTGTCATTAAATCGTATTTGTTTTCTATAACACTGCAGTCTCTGCACGTTTATTATTGAGCTTCAGGAGGGGGGAAAAATCTGGCAACAAGCTTCCTCTTCTTTTCTTCTTCTTCTTGTCTGCGGCCTTGCATCATAATTATGGATTTTATCAATCCGTCTCGGTTGCTTAAAATTGTCCTTCAGCTGTTTCGGTAAAGTGTTTACTGCCGCTGATGTGCACTGATACCGTTGTGTGTGGAGATACCCGTGAAGATGCTCACACAGCCGGTCAATGGCCCGAAATTAAATAGTGTTAATTAATATTTCCATCAGGATAAATATGAAAACTAATTGACAATCATGACGAGACGTCATTTAAAATATCAAAGCAATTAAAGCATCTCTGCAGGCCTGTCTATAAACCCTGACTAAAAAAAGAAAAATACTGTAGGCCTGAAACTGCAGGTGCAGGACAGAAGGTGATACATTATAAACTAGATTTATTACACTAGTGTATTATGTATAATCTGGTTTGCTGCCTCTATTATACATAATAAAATAATAAATAATAAAACGATCATGTATCATTTCCATGTCCTAATTAACAGTGTGAATCTCTGTAGAAATGCCGTAAATACAGTAAGTGTGCGAGCACATATAACACTGAAATATTGTGTGAAAATTAAAATAATGACCTTTTTTCAATTTGTGAGTGGACAACCTTGACAAGCTGCAGTATCAAATTTAAAAATTAACATTAACATTGAACCTCACTCTTGTTTTCAGACAATTTTGAGAATTCTGTTGGAGATTTTTTTTTTTTAAATCAAATTTCACCTGTTAAAAATGTGGGGTTTTTCATATTTCTCATATGTCTTTCTCTCCCTCCTAATATTTCCTGTCAGATGATTTGGCTGAGGTGGATAATCAAACACAGGCTGCTGCTGCCACCTAGTGGCTGTTTGCAGGTTAAAGTCAGGCTTAGTAGAATGAGAACGGTGCATGACACTGGATGCAAGTGCAACTAGACAAAAGTCTTCTCTAAATTGCGACTCGTAGACAGGAGCATAGCTACTATTTAGAACAATGACTGGATCATGTCGTCTTTATTGTGTTTTTTATCAACTTGTGGGTTTGGAAGTCCATTTTTGCCAGTGTGATGGGTATCTCAAAATAGTTGCTTATCTTAAAATAAAACTCATTTTGAGAAGATACAGCACATTATTTTGGAATACTAACCCATTATATTAAAAAAGCTTCTCATTATTTTCAGATGAGTCATTTTGAGAAAGGTTCATGGTCATGGTCATTGTCTTAAGATACTGACTCACTATGCTGAGAAAGTTTTTCATTATAATGATTTTTAGGATCTTATTTTTTCTTGTCACATTGTCAGAAATGAGATTCAATATGCAGAAGTTTGATTCTAAACATACACTCTTTATGCTGATTCCAGCACAGTTTAATTCCTGTCAGTGTGTGACAGGCTTCAAGACCTGGAATATTTAGAACTTACATTCTAAAAACTTATGTCTCTTACTTATGTAATATGAAACTAATGAAAGGCAAAACAGACACAACGTTCAAAGAAACAATTATTTATTTAGAGTTTAATTTGTTGAAATTGCAAGCAGTTGTTAAATACACAAACAATACAAATCAATAACAAAAACAATACAAAAAAAACAATGTCTTTGAAAAAAATTTTTAAAAAAAATCTAATTAGCAGAAAATACAAATAAATAGGTGACTTCAATCCTGGCTACGCCTCTGCTCCTCACTTATGATTCTTATAATTAAGTCATTTTTTTGTATACAGGCCAACATTGCAAATGACTCAGTGGGCTTTAAAGTAATAGAAGAGTCAAAAGAAATTGGGCAATCAAATGACAGGCTTCAAATTTCCCTCTTAAACTGGTGTACTGTTGTATTATTGTATTTATTTTGTAATAGTCAGGCTTTTATTTTGAAATCTAAACATTTATGTGCAATTTTAGAATTTTAGGGCAAAAACAGGAGAGATTTGAGAAAAAAGGGGGAAAAAAGCTTGAATCTGTGGATTTGGGGTGTATGTAAATTTGTGTATGTGTGTATGTGTGTGTGTGTGTGTGTGTGTGTGTGTGTGTGTGTGTGTGTGTGTGTGTGTGTGTATGCGTGTGTGTGTTAAGCCAGGTCTAAACCCAGCTCTCTGGAGGACCCTGTTGCCTGGATTCTGTCCTATCAGCAGGCGACCATCTGCCCTCCTCCCGGCCCTCTCGCTCGTACAGGCATCTTCTGCATTATTCATATTTTTACACACACACACACACACACACACACACACACACACACGCACATGCGCGCACACACACACATACGCACACACACACACATTCACTCCTCCCTGCACACAATATCCCACCTCACACATCATGCACACAGCCACGTGTTAGACAGTCAGCCACACACACATACACACACACACACACACACACACACACACACACACACACACACACAGCTGCTGCCTCTGACACTGTACGCCATCTCTGACTCACCAGAGATGGTTTATACGCGGGTATCATTGTCAGCTCTGAATTGTCTCCTCTGTCTTGTGTGAACGGGATCTCCCAGGGATTCTGTACAATGGCCGCAGAAATGCACCCAGCCAAAGTCATCAAATATCATTCATCTGTTCACCACTGCTTGTCTCTTTTCCCTCTTTTCACCCAAACCCACGCTCCGTCTCTACAGTGGTGCTCCCACGACTTGCCTTTTCTCTTTCTGTCTGCCCTCCTTTTTTCTCTCTGTTTCTCCTGAGCTCCAGCACCAGCACAAAGAAAAGGGCAGAGAGCTAATTCTTCAGCTTTGTTGGGTGGGCTTAGTATTGTCATATGGTAGCGAGCACAGTGGGAGAGGGATTACGAGACAGATATATGCCAGATGATATCCACCTCTAAAAACTGTTGATACAGAGCAGCTTTGCAAAAAGATTCACTTTTTTTCTAGAGTAGTTATGGGCTTTTCATCTGGGCGGGATTATCCATTGGGCATTCTGGGCACAGGCCCATGGGTACAGGCCAACTTGGGGGGTCAAAGCAGAACAAAAAAAATTAAAAAGTAAATAAAAAATTAAAATATTTACGAGAAACAAAACCACTTGAACAAAAGAACTGCCAGGGTCAACCCAAACGGCGGGTTCAACTCAAATTGGTGGTGAAAGTGATGGTTGCCGATCCAAAAAAGTCACAAAATGTGCAAATAAAATTGCCAGCACTCACTAATAAGTGCCAAACACTTTTATTGTAGCACACGTTTCAACCCTCGAGTTTAAGTCAGCGTTCAACACTCAGTGCTGCGGACAGCAAAGGGCTGAAACACTGGTTTTTCTGCTGATATAATTGGTTAAATACACTTGTAACACTTGACCCCACTCTCCCCCACGTCACACCCAAACTGACACTAGTCAAAAATGGAGGAACAAGCAGAAGAAATCGCAGCAAATAAAAAAGTATGAGGCAAAAGAGGAGAGGGAGGCATCAGTAACTGTGTCATCAACTGACACATTGTGTTAAACAACATTGGGATGAAGACATTATTAATAACATTACCAGTGTTCCAAACAGGTATTTTTTGAGCATTACACAACTTTTCCCAGTCTTTTGTTGTTTCTCTCCCAACTTGTTTGAAGCATGTTCCTGGCATCAAATTCAGAATAAGCACATATTTACAAAAATCAATTAAATTGATCAGATAAAACTTTTAATATGTTGTGTTTGTACTGTTTTTAATTTTTATATAAAATAGATTAGCAAATTATCACATTGTGTTTTATTTATGTTTTACAAAAAGTCACTTTTTTTTTTTTAGTGAAGCTAGCTTGAAGCTCATTAAAAATTTGTGGTCAGGGGTCTGTGACTTCATGCTTCGGGGCTTCTTTTCATGCACATTTCAAAACTTTTTATGTTTGTTTTGTTTTGTTTTGAAGTTCCTGAAATAAGGTCTGTGGATAATACAAGCTTTTTCCTACAGCATAAAAAACACGTTTCATACAGTGTCCCAGTTATTTTGGAATGAAGTTGGCTAGGAGCCCATCAGAAATTTGTGCTCAGGGGTCTGTCACTTGATGATTTGGTACTGCTCTTCATGCACACTTCAACACTGTACAATATACACAATAACTGATGCAAAACAAGAGGAAAATATCACAGCTATATTTAATGAAATTTTAAGAGTAGTCCATTGTCATACAGCTTTTTATCTCTAGGTATGATACATTCATAAGAATCTTTTTTTAAAATGTTACAGAGCTTTTTCTTTTCGAACATGTTCGCATAATTTATTAGTCTTTTTTTTCACGCTGTCTTATTTACAGTTTGATGAGAATCCACAAGTGTTTCTGCACACACACACACACACACAACACCACAAGACAATGAAATATGGCTTCTACAGTCTACAAGCAGAGATCTCAATGGGAGAGTGGCAGACATGACGGGGCAGAACCCCCGACCCCTGACCTTGAACTGCTGAGGGACACTGGGACAGATGAAGGTGGCCACAGACGCTGATCCAGATTGTAATGGGTGAGGTTACAAGAGGGGTTGGACACACTGCTCATCAGCTGATCAGCAGGATGACTGACCTCACCGTGCAGATCTGAACTCTAGTGGTCAATATTTAATGGTTTTTTTTAATGGTTTTAAATGAACATGAAGCTCTGCAGAGTAAAACTTCTGACAGTAAAATTTGCAGCAGATGAGGGACTGTAATATTTTAAGACAATGATATTGATGTTATATGAATTCTAACATTTTTCAAATGACATCTCAAAACATGGACAAACATGCAATTACAGCAATGACTGGCAACGTGAAAATATGCAGCTTGTTCAGTGTCAACTAAAGTCTACAGTATTGCACTAATACACAGATCAATACATTTGATCGATAGGAACTCTCAGCCATAGAAGAAAACACATGTAAACATAAGAAGAAAAGTGCAAAAATATTTAACAATAATCATTGTTTCTTGAATTCAAGCACATCCAACATCAAAATCAATAAATAGAAACAACAAAATAAATAAATAATAAGTTAATATGACATATAAAAACATAAGTCATAGGCTGGCACTGATATAAAGTAAACAGCTTTAGAAGTCAGTTTCCATAAGGCTAAATCTGACTAATGACGACAGAAGGCAAGAACATGCAGGCAGAGGGTTTTTAAGACACAGAACAAAATTTTTCAGTTCATTTTCTTTAGTTTCAGTGATTATCATTGTATTAAAATTAATCTGTAGCACATAAACATAAAGGCTTTGCTGTCTCCCAGAAGGCTGGGTTTAGGCTTTGATTTGAAGCCCAACTTATTTTGGACATTATTTTGTTCAGCAGAACCCAGAATACCTTAAAGTGAAGCAGCCACACAGAGATAAATGGGAAACGTTGCTGTCGTTTAATCATCGTAATATTCTTTACCAAAACCATCACTGACACCAGAGTTACAATAATGCCTTTATGACCTCATAACCTAACCCTTTGCTAAGTGATGGATTTAGTTATGACACCATATTATTACCTCTTATTTTACCACATAGTGCTACATATTAATGCTACATATTTTTAACCTACTATAAATTTCATTTTTGCTCATCTTGCCTGAATGACAATGGTTGATATTTGAGTTTTAAAAATCCATGAACAATACAGTGGCCAACATGAGTTTTTAAAAACATTTTTGAATGGGATCCTGTAAATGTAAGAACTGTGAGGAAATAACTAAGCAGGACATTTCACAGTTGAAATAAAATTGTCAGTGCTCTCCGGTGGACAAATGAATTTATTGAATTTCCCTCTGGGATCAATAAAGTATCTATCTATCTATATATCTATCTATCTATCTATGAAATATCTGATTTAAAAAAAATGAATGTTTCTAAAATACCTCAAACATACTTTAGGAATTTTTGTACTATAATCTCTTGATATTTGTTGGCTGACATATTATGCAAAAACAATACAAATGCTGTATATCTGCTTTAAGGTCTGCTCATTTTAGCCTTTGAAATCGGCAACATTTTCTGCTGATTTCAATTCATGAATTCATGATTTAACCCACAAATTTACGCCATTGACCAACAGCATGTCGTCTTGACAGTGCTAACTTTTGAATAAGGAGGAGCAGCATCAGTGTAGCCACCACACTGTCGCTTGTGTCTTTTCTCTTAAACAAAAACCTTTTCCTCCACCTACCTGAACAATTGAAATCATGACAGTTTGTGAGTATGTGTGTTTGGGAGGAAAGGTTCAGCTGTGAAACGTTACCAGAGTGTCATCATTCATGCACAGAGGATGACTCGTCCATGCACAACATGGACAGAAGCATACGCGCTGCATACCTCTCGCTTGCATCCATATTAGTAGCTTTAACAAACAATATGTTGGTACGTGCATTTGCTGAGCGACAAACACACATAAAACCTTCACTTAACCATCGCACACCCCAAACAGCACGCGACTGTTATTGCTTTACATCACGTTTTCTGAGCAATCCATCATCTTGAATCATTGGACGAGTCTGCTGAAAGATCAACTGGCAACATCTTTGAGTGGTTGATCTGAGTTGGCCAGAGGCACCAATAAAAACAAAAATCAAACTTAATGAATAAGCCAGCGAAGAAACTTAGAAAACATGAAGCGTAAAGGGAGATTTTGATCAGCACGTACCAGCCATGCACTTTCATTCAGACGATATAACTACATAATCTATTTCTACATGATTGTTTGACTCGCTCTCAATGCTTAAATGTAAAATGCCTCTTTGACCTAAAGCTACTGTCCTCAATGACAATCGAGTGCCTGAAAATGTACGTATGTTGTCATATTATGCTTCTAACGTGGGGAAAAAAATATTTTTTTGGCAAAATAATTTGTCTTAATAAGACAAACAATAGTTTCAAAGTGCTTATGGCAGATTGTAGTTTACTATCCATTATCGTTATTAAATTTAGTAAATACATTTTTAAAATTAACAAATTTTACTGCATGATTTAAATATGGGCACCAGGCATTACTGTAATATCCCAGTTGTGTAGACAGATGTATACAGTACAGGAAGTCATAGGGTTGTCATATTAATCCTAGACCTGTAGAGTGGGTATTCATGGGGACTAATACAAGACGATTGGTCATTGTGTCCAACACAAAAGGGATTTCACAGGAGAAACATCCACAGTATTTACACCATATGACAGAGGGGATGATTCTATATTTGCAGGCTATCTATACTATTTATACTAATATATAATCAAATATTCTATCTATTGAATCTGAGAATCAAATCAGATCCATTTATATATTTACACTGAAATGACCCATTTTCTCCCTGTGCTCCAGTAGCAGTTGAGCAAACTTCACTCTCCTTTCTTGTTTCCTGTACTGAGATATGCTATGTGCTGGGCTCGTATATGTTGAAAAGAAAACTACATTTTAAAGATGGTTAAAAGATGTTGCTGGGGGACCTGTACAAGCCACACATCTTTAGTTAGCCATTGTTATCAAAATGTCTGATTAAAAAACACTGAAACAAAACATCTGATATTAGCAAAACACTAGCTAACTAGCTAGGTAATCTACCTCAATCTTTAGCCTGCCTCTGGGCCAGGTTGTCATTGCAAATAAGAATTGGTTCTCAATTGACTTTTCTGGTAAAATATAGGTTTAAAAAGTCAGCTAGTTATATCTGATAGCTAATGTCTGCAAAACGCTGGCTAACTAGATAGCTAATCTACATCAATCGTTCACTAGCGTTTTGCTAACATTGACTTAAACTTAAAATGTTAATGTATGTGTTTTTACAGGTCCCCAGCAACATCTTTTAACCATTTTCTTTTCAACATAGATGAGCCTAGCACATAGCGTTGTCACAATACCAGAATTTTTCTATCAAATGTTAGTACTGTGTTGTTTTTATACGCATGGTATTGAAAAAGTATCGATACTTTGATACTTTTGGCAATCTTACTCACACATAGCATTTAAAATACAGGAAACAAGGTTCTGACGCCTGGCACCTAGTTTGCTCAACTGTTATTGGAGCACAGGACAAAAAGGGGCGGGACTTAGGAATGGACAACTTTATTCATTCACATAAATCCTGTAAAGTTCCCTACATGTCAATGTTGTATCAATTACAAGGCGTTAAGGGTTCAGTTAGTCAAAACACACACAAGGCCGGGTGGTGTGAGTTGCTACGAGGGACGACGGGTTCACTCACATACCTAATTGCCATGGTTACGACAGGGAGATGTTGTGACTGCAGATGACGTCGACTATGTGGAGGAGTTTCTCAGCAACGGCGTCATTTACTCCTGGTTTCTCTACTTCTGGACCCGGTTGCATAAACCACCTTAAGTTTGTCCCTTAAGCAAAATATTTCACTAAGCTGGGGGGTT
The DNA here is from genome assembly GCA_027495735.1 of Lutjanus campechanus. Taxonomy (NCBI): domain Eukaryota; kingdom Metazoa; phylum Chordata; class Actinopteri; order Lutjaniformes; family Lutjanidae; genus Lutjanus; species Lutjanus campechanus. The sequence goes on from JAJHUR010093211.1 coordinate 28,513, forward strand.
CACTTAGGAGTGTTGCATAAAGCCTCTTAGGTTGTCTTCTTGCTTAAGTGTTTAAACTGTTATGTGCACTTCAGTTACCATGGTTACGCCTCAGTCACATTCTTTAATGTTACTGAACAGCGTTATACTGCCTTCAAATGGAACTTGCGAACTCATAATTACGACATGAGAAGTCGTGTACATGACTCAACTGCACTTACAGGGTCGGGATATCATGTGAACATGTTAAACACGACCAGATTTGAAGGCAGCGTTATTGTCAGTTGTTAGCTAGTTCAGCTGACCCAAAGAGAAAACAAAAAGACAAAGACAGCCAAACTGGACAGGAAATGAGAGTATCCTCCTCAAAGAATATAAAAAGCACAAGGGTATAATCCAGAATAAATTTAACCAAGACATAACACATGTGCGCAAGCAGAGGATGTGGAAAGAAAGTAAGGGATTTTAAGGGACGGTTAGAGGTCCCTTAAAATTTTCTGAGGAAAAGGATTTTCTAAGGATTTTCTAGTGACACATAAGAGAGTACTTAAGTAGCTAAGTGCAAACACTAAGAGAGTAAAACATCCTGAGGAAATCCATAGGATGATTTTATGCAACTCATATTTTCCTAAGCCATCCTTAAATGAAAATTTAAGGGAAGCTTCAGTGTTTTTATGCAACCGGGGACTGGTTCTTAGCTTCAATCTTGTTCTGCCTCTCGTTTCTCTTTGCCTCCACTGCAACCTTTCTGCTTACTTATCTTTTTCCCCTTTGTCTGTCACTTCAGAGCTATGTTTCACTCTCTTTTCTCCCCCGACTGCAGTCATTCCTCCACTACAGTGTGCAAGTTTAACCTCTGGGTCCTCGACTTCTCCACTGACACAGAAACACTCCCCAGTTATTTTCTGTTCAAAGAGGTAGGGGCCATGTGTTCAGGTGGGATGCAGCTCCCTCCTGTGCTGTGCGTACTGTAAATATGTGGTGTGTACTGCGTGTCAACACTTGAGCTGGTCAATTTCAGAGCACTCTGTGTCCATGTCAGAGTCATACAGCGAGTGGCCCGTTGGGTCGCTGTCTGGCGACGGCGGGTCCTGTGGCGTGTGAGTGTGTGGAGTGTGCGTGTGTGTGTGGTCCTGGAAAGTGTCTGTGCGGGAGTAGAGGCCCAGGTCAGGGAGTTTGGAGGCCGAGTCGCTGAACTCTGTGGTGTCATGGTAGCACAAGTCCTCCAGGTCAACGAACCACTCGGGCCAGAATCGCCGGCGGATGCGCTCGCAGTACATGGCCAGGTTGATGAGCTCACCTGGAGGAGACAGACAGGTGAGTGACTGAGGTGTTCTGAAAATGCCATGCAATCCCACTGATTAATAAAACACCACTACCAATAGAGCTAGGGTTTCACGGTTAATCAAAATATTATTGAAATTGGAAACAAGTGCAATATCCAAATTGCAGAAGCTGCAGGTAAAATCTGTAGTACTGTACTGTAGTGCTGCGGAGATGTCCTGGCTGACAATTTTTTATTTCACTGAGAATGAAAATTATGATTCAAAAATGATCATTCATGATATATGTATTTTTCACCTTATAACACAAACAATTTATTGATTAGTAAAAGATCAATTATTTTTAGATCAATCAATAAATAATCTTTAATTGCTGCTTTAGCTAAATAATTTCTAAATCCAGTGGTTTCCAAACAAGGCGTCAAGAACCACTGAGGGGTCACAAAATGAAAAATCATTTCTGCTGCACAAAATTTGGGTTATTTTTTCATACTTCTCAAATCTTAGCTTCATTCATGTGAAATGCTAGAAGAGTTTTACCCCATCAGGTCTCTCAAAATTCAAATATCGTGATAGAGAAACATGACCTTTTGCTTGGTTTTTGGTTTAGATGCTCACAACTCAAAGATACATGCAGCTGGACAACCAGTGCTGAAGTCCTATGTCATCAGTCATGTTGAGCAAAGGTACTATACCTATCAGCTCCTTATGCACTGATGTATACTGTATCTAAACCTGAGCTCTAAGATCTCTGCAGGAGGGCAAGAACAGTCATTCCTCTTTTTTTAAAAATTACACTTAAATCAGTCAGTTATATCTGAACATCACTTCTGTGCTTGTGTTTTAAAAGAGACAAACATCAAATACACTGAACATATTATATATAAAATATTATGGAAGAGAACATGTCATTGATTAAAAAATGCAAGAATTTTACTCTATGTTTTAATGTTGTTAACCTTTTCAGTTCATACATACAGAAGTAAAAAAGTATGATCTATTATATACATCTATTCACAAATGTTGGATCAGCATTTGCTGAATAATTCTCTCTGTGACTTTGTGGTTGACTTTTAATTAATTTATTTTTTCTGACAGATGAAACTGTGTCCTTCACTGTACTGGACTGGTGGTAGAAGTCTTTGTGGTGGATATCTCAGCTCATAAAACTTCAACTGTCCTTCAGACTTGATTCTACCAGGGATATGAGAGAAAATACAGCATGTTTCTTTATAATACAATAATAAAATGGCTGGAAGTGTTTTGTAGATTTCTCTTTTAATGAGCTCACCTTTGATTAGCTGCTCTGGCCGTGTTCCTGGTAGCGTCCACATAGCGGGAGCCAGGTGACTGAACACTGCAGCGTCTACTGTCGAGAGCTTTGAGCCCATCAGATACTTCTTATCACCTTAGAGAGCAAACAGAAATAAAAATGTGTAGAACAATAACAGAAAAATACAATCCCTGTGCAGATGATCTTTTTCATCTTAGTCTTGTTTTCAGCTGATGGTATAATAATGAAAATATTCATGATTATCATATTCCATTCCTGCCACATTCTGCCAATAGATCCCTCTAAATCTTACACACTGGTCCTTGAAGTTCTGACATTAGAAAATACATTAATGTCTACAGAAAATAAGACTGAAAAAAATCACCTCTGGCTACAAAGTAAACAGTATCAGAGATCAATTGATAGCTTTAGGGCTGTGAAACCTTAGCGAGCACCGTTTGTAACGGCCAAACACTTCCCACCAATTGCACACTCTCAGATCTGTCTCTCTTGCATCTCGTACCACAAACTGCCAGAGGTTATGTATTGATTCTAAACTGCAGTGCAACATTTTCACCACAGGAGGTCAGTATCGTGCTATCTTTTCTTTTTCTGGAGCCACTGCTGTCTCCTAACAAATATAAACATGTCACTGGTTATAGTTGTCAAGGCACACTTTGAAAAGACATTGAAATGGTTTCACTTTTCCAATAAACTTGTTGATCAGCCACCTGGTTAAAATATGTGAACACACAGGCGACACAAACGTGACAAAGCTTCCCAAATACAAAGTGAATATCCTTAAATTGCTTTGGATGCAGGGTACACATAAATTTACTGAAAGCTTCAATATAGCCAAATTTAAGATGACTCGGCTGTTTGGGTTAAATCACATCCTTTTAACTCCCCCATTTCATCACAATAATGCCTACAAACATATCACAATTATTATTTATATATTAAAAAAATAATTTTACAGATTTGTCACCTAATAGAGTGGCCAGGGTGCGCATGTCCTTCTCCATCAGGGCGTAAACTTCCTCTTTAGAGAAACGTCCGATGCCGTGTCCGTACATCTCCCTCTTCACGATCCCGCCGGTCAGGTGACTCAAGATCCACTTGAGCAGGTCGCTCAGCGGTCCGCTCACTGACAGCATCTTCTGGGTCTCCTCCAGGTTGTCCACCCACTGACAGTAAGCTATGGTCCTGCAGCACGAACACACACAAGCCAGGATGCATAACAAGATAGACATAACATAATATGACAACTTCATATCACAATTATAGAGGTCAGTTATCATGGTTATAAGTATCATCTTAGTGTTGTTAAAATGTGCTGAAAATGTTTTAAAAAGTGCTGATACACATGCTGAAATGATTTTACCAACTTTTATATTGAAAACCACTTAGTGATGTCATTGTTTTAATCAACACAAAACAAATCCACGTTGCTGCTTCGCCTGCGTCCATGAGGCTGTAGCTAACTTAAGTTGATGCTCGACAGTATTTACCCCGAGTTTTCAAATCGTGGTTATTAAACATGATTTTAATGATAATTCAAATTTGAAATGGTAATACTAACCATCAGGAATTTTGTCATGGTTTATCATGAAACTAGTAATCGCTGCATCCTTAACATAAGAAAACTGGAACTGCAATTAATGCAATGACTGGTAAGAAGAGGAGGAAGGTGGAGAAAAAGTCAACGTAGGAGGATGATAACTTTTTCTGTCTTGGCATTTTCTTCACCAAACTATTAAATGCAATTTAAAAAGAAAGTATAATATGATCCTGGTGGTAAAATATGCTACAAGTTAACCAAAATATTAAAATTATCTCAGAATTATCTCAGGAGCCACTAGATATAGGAAAAGCCTAACTTTGAATAATTGCAATTTACATTCAAAACGATTTCTGCCCCAAACCCTCTTCTGCTCTCTCTGCCCTTTTGTCCTCTTCCTGCTCTTTATAAGTAAACTGGACTGACCAAAGACACCAGAAAATGTGGTTTGAACCTCACTGATCCCTCACCAGTAGAAATGCTCCTCCACCATTTTGGTGATGGCGCGGGACATGGCCTTCTCCTGCGGCGTCAGGCTCTTGTTGAGGCTCACGCCCAGCCTCTCCTCCAGGAAGTCGATGATGAACTCAGTGCCACACACCTGCTCCTGGTTGTACTCGATCCACGGCATCTTTCCCTGCGGCGAAAGCTTCCCATCAAAGTAGTTCTGAAAGAGAGGAAGTAGTCAGGAGACATGGGAGAGGAGAGAGGGTGGGGGAAAAAATACAGAATGGAGAAAGCGGTTAGTGGTATTAAGTGTATTAAATTGGAATTGAATCAAGAGGAAACATCTAAATGAAATTTTAATCAACCCTGCAGGAAACTGAGTGATTGTAGCAGCGGAGACTCAGAGTTGGACACTAATTAATTACAGCAAAAGTAATTAGAACAAAAGAACAAACTCAGGATTTTGGCACAGAAATAGGGATTAAAACATCCTCACGCTCTATAGTAAACACAAACTGTGTGTTAGTCACTTCTGGAGAACAACATCAGCACAGCTCTACCTGGTAGGGCAGGTCAACCATACGGAGGTAGGTCTCCAACTTAAGGCAGAAAGGGGACAGGGACGGGGCACCAGATTTGGGCCTGGAGAACTGGTGGAGTATGATGGCGTCTTTAGAGTCCAGCTCTTCCTCCTTTCTGTGTGGAGGAGAGAACGACAGAGCTGCAGGTCATCACGCAGGAGGAGAAGGCTTAAAAAAGAAACTAACTTTTTCCTCGTGTGTTTATCTGGACATATTCAACTCCCTTCATAGTCACATGAAAGGGAAGATCCAGCAATGTTCCATGCAGATGTCCAGTCAGCGCTGATGTAGTCAGTTGAAACAATAAATTCCTCAGTGCGTATTACATTAACAGAGAAAAGCTCTTCTGCTGCTAAATCTGTCATTCTTCCTGCATCCAGTGACTTACCTTGATACAGGAAGAACTACACAGTACACATGAAGATTTCTAGTCTCCACTTCTGGTTAGATGAGTATTTTTGTCACCTAACACCCTGTTTTTGCCAACAAAAAGTAACAGCTAGAGGCTAGAGTGGTGATACACGGCAACATGGGCATGGGCATCAGAAGCTTGCATGCAATTCATCCTGGTACTTGTAGGCACTGCAGGCACGGCTCCCAAGCTGAAGAGTTTTCTTGGTCAATATAGCAACAGTGAGGAATTTATTGGTTTATTTGACTACATTTACCATCAAAACTGACTGGACATCTGCATGAAAAGTGCAGAATTTTCCCTTTAAGATAAAGAGAGATAAAGAGATAAAAGAGAAGGGCATTATGACACTGACACATTGAAAATTCAATTTTGTGGTTAAGTTTTGGATTCAGGATCTAGTGTTGATGGCTAAGGCAGCAAGTAACTGTTTTGTTTTGTTTTTAATTAGAGAGAATTCCAATTAATTCCTCAATAACCTGTTTGAATGAAAAAATGTCACAGTATAGTGACAAAAGTCCATCACAGAGTTTATCTTAAAATGTCTTGTTTTGTCTGGCCCAAAAAACAAAAACCTAAAGATATTCAGAGATATTCACTATTACAGAGGACTAAGACAAGAAGCAAATATTCATGTTTGGAACCAAAACAGAATCTGTAACCAGGGAATCTCTGGCATTTTTTTTGTAAATACCTAAGCGATAAATCAGCTTTCAAAATAGCAGCAGCAGATTCATTCATCTGTCCATGGACTTCTTAATTTATTAACTAACTTTTCAGCTCTAGTTGTGTCTAAGGTTAGGCAAACCACACAACCTTCCTAGGCTACAGCAAGAGGCCACAAATCTCCCACGTGCACTGCCTGACAGTTGGTTTTGACAATTTAGTTAATTGCAAATTTGCACCACTAAAGTATAATGAATTGGAGTTTAATAATTTTAGTTTGAGCCACTTGGGTGCCAATTTAGTTTGTCTTTTGTGTTGCTGCATTTCTATTTATTAACATTTCACTGTGCATCCATCTCAAACAGAGGGGTTACTCACAGATCCACACAGAGACAGAAGAACTGTTTAATTTTTCTTGTCTCTATGAGCAGACATGAATAATCCTCCTTTTTACGCATCAAGAATGCGTTTCATAAATTAAAATCCTTCTGTAGAACAACATTATAATCCAAAAGAGCATCTAAATTTAAATCTAAATATTCCATAAAAAGGTAATGAAAAAAAAATCAAAATTAATGGTTTAAAAGAGGTTGTATCAATCTGTAACTAATCTGTATCTAATAACTTTAAGGCATCCTCCTTCCTTCCAATCAGCTTTTATGTTTGACTTCACGATTATGACACTAGGGGGCACACTTTACCACTAAAGGCCGAGTAACACACTTAGTTTACTCAACATAGGCATCTAATGGCAAAAATGTACAATTATTAGTCAACAATTATCATCTATCAATAATAGTAAAGTATATTATGATGACTTCATTGTTCATTTATTCTGTGGCCAGCTCTGTGTCAAAATCTATTTTTCAGAGCTTCATTATCATCTCTCTTTATATTGACCTCACACAGTGTTTATTCCTGAATAAACAAAGTTTTACTCCAGCTGTACTGGACATAAAAGAATAGTTTGACCTTACAGCTGTGATGATTAACTGTCAACAAATTTAATAATTGATTAATTTTTTTTTGTCATTTTTTAAGAAAAAGTCCAAATTCTCAGATTTCAGCTTCTTAAATGTGAAGGTTTTAGGATTTCTTTCCTCCTCTCTGACAGGAAACTGAATATCTCTGGGTTGTGGACCAAACAAGACATCTGAGGACATCTTGGGCTTTGATCAACATTTGTCACCATTTTCTAGCATTTCATGGACCAAACAACTAATCAATTAATCAAAAGAATTACAGGACAAGTTACAGGACAGCTCTGAGACTAGAAACAGTCAGTCCTGACTCTGTCTACTAGAAACAAAATCCATCTACCTCCACCTCCAACGCTCCCTAAATGAACACATTATATCTCACTTGTTTAATCCTTACACAACCGTAATTGTAAAAAAAAAAATTACTAATTGTATTTTATGAAAGTTATGGGTTGGACTTCCTGGAGTCTCTGCTGGTTTCTTGGTGACCTTACAGTGACAACAAGAGTCCAGGATTTTGGTACCTTTGGACAGAGTCAAGCTAGGTTTCCCACTGTTTCTAGTCTTTATGCTAAGCTAACCTGAGTGTGTTAAGATGAAGAGCTTGTGTGTGTGTATGTGTCTGAGTGTGTATGTGTGTGTGTGTGTGTGTGTGTGTGTGTGTGTGTAGTGGGAGGACTGGGCTATCATGATTGATCGAATAAATCAAATGATCTGCACCCAAGGTCCTTTAACTGGCCCTGAGTGATTGTCAGCCCTGGGCCATTTATACACAAGCCAAGGCAAAACTGCAATGTCAAAATAATGAAGCATACCCTTGTGGGAGATTATGGTGCATTCACATGGATGCTGTTGGAGGCTACTTCACGGACAAATGCAACAAACTCACGTGCCTGGGCACAATGCAGAATTAAAGGGAGCTGTCCACCGTGTGAAGTGCTGAAACATACAAACAGCCTGAGAGCGAAGGAGCTGTCTGTTTCAGTGTGGTGCTCAAATGCCCACTCACTGATAAACAGACCTGTTTTGGTGCAATAACATATAGGCTAATGAGGTCTTTTCTGTTAGATACAAAGGCACGAGGGTAGTGTACAATGAAGCAGAGAGACAAACAGCTGCAATATGTAACGCCAGACTAGACAAAAACAACAATGAGAGGGTATAAAAACATGTCCTGTCTATGTCAAATCCAAATAAATATTTCACTGCACAACAAACAGCCTGTATTTCCACATAAAAATCGACCCTGCAGTACAGACAGCTGTGAGTGTACCAGTATAATGTATGTAAGGTAGGGCCGACTGATACCGGATACTTCTGGGGCCGATGCCAAAATGACGTTATGGGACTGAAACAGTAGACTTTCACTGGTATATTTTATCATTATAAATAACTATAAAAAACACAAAAAGAACAACTTGAAATGATTAATCGATTATCACAAGAGTAGGCAACTAGGGCCCTTCAACTATTATTGGCCCGAGACTAGCCTATCAGAGCTATATTGGTCAATATCTGTATTGACATATATGTTGTCCGATATGCGCTGATAATAAAAAACATTAACAGAACATAATACATTTTTTGTTGCTTTACATGCAGCATTCTGTGTATCTTTGATCCTTTTGCTTAATTCTGTTTAATATATACACATATATTTTGTGCTTTTGGTTTATATTTATCTATAATTATCAAAAATACCAGTCAGACTTTACTGTGTCAGTGCACTGATATCATTTCAGACAAAAAACTGTAAAACATCCTGCCTCTGTTACATATCTTTGTCACAAATTTTGACCACAGTCGATTGATAATTACAAACAATGTGTGTTTTTGTATATATATACAATATATTCTGTACAATAAATACCAGCCAATATATCAATTTACAAAATCTTATTCCTTAATATCAGCATGGGCCCAAAAACCCAGGATCAGTCAGGCCCTAGAGCTAAAATCATGTTGTATCACCTAAATATTCCCAAAAAGTCTTAAAAAATTGAGGGGAAAGGTGAGTGGCCACCCTATGGGTTTTATTTTGTTATGTTACAGTGCAGTAGCAGTCCTGTGATTCAGTCAACAACAGTGGGCCAGGACTGCAGGTAACCTGAGATTCTTTAAGGACAACACACTCCATGAGTCAAACCTCATTCAGGCATTCTGGCCAATGAATAATACATAATAACGAGCCCAAATTCCATTCATATCTATCACATTACCATTTCCTTTACAACTGGCATCCCTGCTGATTGTAAACACCGGTTTTTCCATGACTGCAGTGCCTTCAGACTGAAACCAAACTCCGGAACGTGTGAGTGTGGAGCAGGAGGGGGTCACAATAAAGCAAACACACAGGATGAACCTGTACATCATGTCGCCATGTCCTTGAAACACAGACAAATGAAAGTGACCCTCTTGTCATTGTCTATAACTCATATGACAAGAAACAGGCCTGCAGACCAAAAGACAAACCTCTCTGATAAACAACACTGGAAATGTGATCATTTTATAATATTTCTGAATGATCAAGAGCAGAATATAACCCATGGCCCTTCGCTGGAGGTCACTCGTGTCATTAATCTACAACAATAAACCAATAAAGGTGGAGATCCTAATCCTAATGTGTGAGTGTGTTTATGAGGAGGGGGCTGGGGGGCTCCGTTACATCACAATCCACCCACTCACGACTCCTTATTCTCCACCGACTCCGCTCTCACCCCGCCCAACCTGATGAGATTAAGTAATATCAAACCCCAGAGAAAATACAGCAGAGCATGAGGAGATAATATGGTCAGAATAAGATCAGCGGAGGGGTTTCAGATGGATTATTCTGACACAGAGGGAAGTGATGATCTCTGCAGCTTCTGTCTGCACCGACTCCTCTGACAGTGTTGTTGTTGGTACCTGATGGCCAGCAGTTCGTGCAGCAGATAAGCAGCAGCAGCCAGCAGAGCCCCTCCAGTCAGATACAGCGTTTTCCGCCACCACGAGTCCGAGCCCAGAGCGGACATGATCCCGCCGTAGTCCTGCAGTGGGTAGGCGATGATGTACCCATAAAACGAGAGCTGCTCATCGGAGCCCAGCAGGCCGGAGGAGAAGCTCTGGTTCTGGCCAAGATCAACCACACACGACCGCGTCCAGGCAAACCCGACGCGCCAGTACATGCTCTCTGTCTCCGGCCACTTTCCGCCTCACTCTGGCAGCTCGGGGCTTCATCAGCGGGGGCTTCATGGGTGCAGCGGGCGGCAGGTGAGGGGCCACGGGGCGAGGAGCAGCCGACGACCGGACACAAGCAGCATCCCGCCCGGAGCGTGTCCCCGCAGCGGGGTCGACATCCTCCGCAGCCCGCTCGGAGCTCGCTGTTCTCAGCCTCCTCCTGACACCGGTAAGTCAGACACAAACACACACACACACAACAAGACTTCCGGTCCTTTCCTTCAAAGTAAAAGCTCAGTCGTTATGACTGGGCTGCAGAAACTAAGATCAATTTAGTTCTAATCAAAGTTTAGCTAAATTGAGTTTAAAATGAGTAAATCAAGATACAAGCATAGCTCAGCTGCACAAGTAATACCCAGTAAAAGAGGGGAAAACTGTTAACTTTCGGCTGCTCTTCATGATTTCACAAAACGTTGCATTGTTTGTTTGATGGCTCAAAAGTTAACAAAAAACATTACATTACAACGATACGTTACATTCTTTGTGAGCTAGCTAAAAAGTTAGCAAAACATTACACTGTTTTCTAACTAGATAAAACTTAGCTTAAACATTACATTCTTTGTTAGCAAGCCAAAAAGTTCTTTTAAGAGCAGGGTCTGGAACTGTTTCACCATAAATGCATCGTGGCTTGAGGTGCGCTGGGCTGGTGCTCAGGCAACAGGCAATTTGTTAGCAAGCTGACTAAAATGCATCCCTGCTATCTCCCCTTTACATCCCCTAGTGTTAGAGAGAGTGCAGGGGCAGATGGGTTGTTTTGTTCAATATGTTGATCTAGTCTGGTTTGGTCTGGGTTTGTGCGAGTTGGATTTTTTTTTCTTTCTTTTTTTGGATCTACAATATTCTCTGAACTATTAACTAGAAATATGGAATTTAAAGCCTGGCTATTGCAAACGAGTATCAAAAACCAAAGTATGTATACTTTTTGAATAGAGAACTCCACAGTAAAGCACAAAACATGCCTCAACAACTTTGGGAGATGCCTGTTTCTATTTATTGCCTTAAATTTGGACTGAGTAGGCTACTATCACCTATAACAAAATGTGATCCATAGACTTTTTTTCTTGTGGTTGAAAAATATAGGGTTTTATTTTGAAGGAGAACTGCTGCAGCTTGCAGTGGTTTTTCTCGTCTTCATGCTGCTGAAGTGACGTCACAGACACTGACTGTACCCCATGGTACCAAACACCTAGAGGCAACTACAGGTAAATACATCCTCTGATACGATTCAATTAATTAACTTGTGTTTTTTAACCACAAACTGAAGAAAAATGTCTAATTTCTTTTGTGCACTATGTTTACTTTAACTCCCAAAGATCTGTTATTAGAAATACAGCCTTTTTAAATGTCCAAACTAATATGTAATATGTTACATATTCTTAGTATCTGCCACTAGAGGTCCTACTACAGTCATTGTATAGAAGTGACATTGAAGTTAGGTAAAGGCGCTGACTTTTATAACATGCTGGAAGAGTCCTCCATGTGCATTACAGTGCATACCATATGAACATGACATAACAGCTTGAATAACAGCAGTGAGCCACTTAATTTTGCACACCATACATTTTATTTTAACATGAATGATCTTTAAAATTGATAAACAGAGACTTTCAAGTAATAAAAACAAATTTGGGGAAATGTTAACAGAAACAATAGAATATTTAGGTGGGGTGAAGCCCTTTTATTTTCACGCTCGTTCATGTGAACAGTCATGTAACAGATGGAGCCTGCTGAAGGGGTGGAAAATGCCAGACGGTGCAGCAGAACAGGGCTGCATCCAACTTGCCTCAGAGGCTTCTGTCTCTTCTATTTAATATGAGAAAGTGACCCGGAAGTGGCCTTTAGCACAATGTTGTTCCCAGTGACAAAAATGAGGTGCACAGAAAAAGGAGGAAGAATGTTGAAGATGGGTCCAAGAAATACACCAAAAACCCACCACTAAAATACATTTTACATTCTGCCTGAACGGGACAATGTGCTTTTCTGAAGGGTTTTCTCTGTAACCAGCAGCTTTTATTTTGTAAGGCTTTCAAGCACCTTGTTTTGAGCACAGCCACACACAGCTCGCACAGTATCACGTCACAAAATTATAGACATCTACACATACATGCTCACATATATTACCACAATTCAGTGATTAAATAGATGGCAGATGGTAGATTAAAAATAATGTACAACCAAAATTTGCAGACATATCCAGATAATTTGCAATTTGTTTACTTAAAAAGTCTTGTTGACAAAAATTAGTTTTACACAAAACATTATTGTACAACTAAAGCAGAATAAATGAAAACATAATAAACAGGCAAAAAGAATCATGACAGTGAAACAAACAGGGGCACTTTCATCTGAAGCACAAGTACGAAGCAAAATCTGCTCATGATTTCCATTAAAGTTTAATCAATTAAGCAAAAACACGAAGGATATAAAATAAATTGATAAAATTATAATAAGGCTATTTACAAACAGGAAGAGAGAATGGGAGGGAGGAGGTGGAATTGTCATGATTCAAAACAGTAAAATTCTTGGACTCAAGAGTTAAAGAGAGAGTTCGGATTATTTGAAGTGTGGTTGTATGAGGTACTTATCTATAGTCAATGCATTGGGATATTAGCTACAGTGGATGGCAGTCGGGACGCCCCCAGTTTGGATAAGCAGAGAGGAACCCAACTGAAAAGAAGTTATTTGAAGTGTACACTATATGTAGAATATTTTCACCACTTTTTTTTCCTCTTCATTGGTTTGAAGAGAGTGATGTTTGGCTTATATAACATCTGTTACCCTGCCTGCCAGCCTTTTCTGACAGGAAACAGCTGTTAAAGTAAAGCAGTGGAAATGTTCTAAACATAAGTGTACACTTAAACAAATGTTCATTTTTTAGGTGGACCTTTTTTAAGGAGCCAAAATACCTTGTGTTGCTGACCCTGTCAACGGCAGTTCATTGCTATGGTCACATGCTGGTACTCCTTTCTGCTTCTCCAAACTCGGGACGTGATGTCCGTCATCTACTGTAAGTGACACACTGACTATCGGTAAGTACCTCATACAACCCCACATCAAATAATAACTCTCACTTTACTTTCTACCATAATGAGGAGCCTCTCTTGGGATTCTTTCCTGCCAAGGTTCAGGATCAGCCAGCACAGACCTCACAGACCTCACAAGGCATCCAAACACGTCACAGTTGCACGGGGTAATATCAAATCAGATTCACTCTCTAACAGCACAGGATCAAATCGTTTTACAGAGAAGACTACTATAGTCCCTGAGTAAAGAAAACCCACCCAGACCGGACACTCACACACAGTCAGACACACTCACACACACAAACACACAGTACTTGTGATCAAGTTTTCTCGAATCCCACGGAGCTCCATGTGAAAGGACTTGCTCCTCTGGGCTGTTCAAGGATGTCAGGATCATCACAACGACATTAAAACAGGTTTCTATTCAACCGTCACATCTGTTCTCCCAACATTCCCCTCTCTCCCCCTCCCCCAAATGTTCATCAGCTTAAGTTCATTTCAAGTCTGGAGCAGAGTAGAGAGCCTCATTGGAACGATAAAAATGTTGCCACTGATCGGCTCGTTACCGCAGGAATTTCAGTGGCCGCTCACCTCAATCCATAAACCCATAATGATCAGAGACGGGGAAAGTGAAGACATGGCTCTCAAGAGTTTTTTTGTTTTTTTTCGCCAGAGTGTCAGTCGAAGATGAAGTGACATCTTTAGGTGATTTTTTTTCCCAGCTGACACCACAAAGATCGTGCATCAACATTTTGGAAATCCATGAAAATACAGACGCTAAGACTGGCTGTAAGAGTTGCTTTGGTTGCCATTGGAGCTCTGGTCACCCTCACTGTAAACAGAGACAGATGGGAAAATAATTACATACAGCTCACTGAGATACATTACAGGAGACGTTTAGTTTTTCTGCATTTATTTATGTCTTAATAACATATTGAAAAGTAAAAACAACACATGAGAGCACAATAGGACAGCAGAGCACACAATATTTTGTTATTTTCTTATGTTTTTCCTCTTGATCAATTGTACATTTGTACATTTCAAGATCCATCACATTTGTGTAAAATCCACCGAGGTATTTTCCTGACTACATGATGTCACCACAAGGCTTTCATGCACTGTGACACCAATAAATACAACTTCATGCTATTTATCTGTTGTTCAAAAAAATAACAATTTATTTTACATTTTACTTGAAAAAGAGAGAATCTGGAGAGACTGAATAAAGTGACTCATGAAGGAAGGAATATGGACGGTGCGTTTGAGAAAAGGTGGACTTTAGATTATGGGAAATTATTTTTACATCATCAAAATATATCAGAAGGTTTCAAAGAGATGGATGATTATGTTACTGAATATCTGACCCCTCCTTGTAATTAGCATTTACATTTTATGTCCATCAAATATATGTAAATAAGTTTAATGTACATGCACATGATATATCCTGTTTATCACTGCTCCCTGTTTTCTCTGTCTTTGTTTAATTTAAGATTTTGATAATTTTCATTATCATTAATTGTAAGTTTGGAAACAGATAAACTGCATATATGAAAAGAGTGTTGTATATCAAAAAAGAAAGAGATGTATGTATGACCCTTTTGGACCTCTTGGTCTGTGCTTATTTTATGTCTCTTTTTGGAGTAAAACAACATAAAAAATAAAGTAAAAAAGAATAAAATATGTCATGCACTGTATATGACAACAGGGTTTACAAACACAGTGAGCTTTACCTGTTGGGAGGAGGTTTGGGTTTAGGCATCTTGTTAAGCACAGCAGCAATCTCTTTTCTGTCATCAAAGTTCTTCCACTGGTCATAAAGCTTCAGAATAACACGGATGATCTCCAGGATCTTGATAGAAAAAACACATAAAACAGTTAGCTTAATATGTAGATCCACAGCTGCTCAATACAAAACAGTCAAAAAGTAAAATGGGCTCTCCTTCTGTATATATCATGCAATGATTATGAAACAGCTGCTATAGTTCTAGTCCTAAGTTCAGAGGGGCTAAGTTGCTTTTCACAATGTCTTAAATTACATAAAAATACAGAACAGTCCTACAGAACAGCTACAAAATATTCTTTTTTTTAAAGCAAAGATGCACACTTTGCACCTATTTTAATTAACATTACACTAGAATTCAATTAAAATTCAGACTTTTTTTTTTTTAAAGATCTAAATTAACTGTATAATAAATATGATGAGCCAACATATTTATCCAACTGTTGTGCAAACCAAGCCCAAACAGGGAAGTATGACTGGGTATCATTTAGAAAAGTTAGCATCTGATACCCATCATGTGAATGGAAGCATTCCTGAAATAATCCTTTTTATGCATGCACCACGGTTGTGTCGGCCACCCTTTCAAATATTCAAATATTTTAGTGGCATCTTGGCACACTGAACTGCCAACTCAACTCAAATAAGCCACGCTTGACTTCACCACACCACAGACTGTAAGGGCTGTAGCTGCTGCAGTAATGGATGAATCACACATCACATTAAATCAAAGGATGCTTGCAGTGATGGCCTGTGAGGAAAACTATACAACTAAACAGTCTTTTTTTTCTTTTTTCTTTAGAACTGGGCACAAAAAGGATTGAATGCAGGTATCAGTTGACTGGAGACGTTTCAATACTACTTGGCACTGGGTTACTATGGTCAATACTCAGCCCAACAGGGAACAAACATCTCTTCAATCCAACAGTGAATCAATCGGTCATGGTCAAGCAGCTTCAGCAGTTTGAACACAATGTTCTTAGATTTCAACCATTATGCAACTTTTCTGGTGTTAATATTCACACATGAAGTGGATATATTATACAGTACATGATCAGTCTGTGTCTGTCTGGCTCTGTGTGCAGTCAGTATGCAGAAAGGGATGCCAAAACAATAGTGTTGCAACAAAGAGAAGTGAAGCTAAATGTGCAGCCCCAACAGAGATGAATGGCTGCCTGCATCATCATCATCATCATCATCATCATCATCATCATCATCATCATCATCTGCTTTTACAACAGCTGTGGTGAGTTCAGGAACACCAGTTAGCTCTGTGAAGAGATCTACTGAGCAACAAGGAGATGATGGACACCGAACTGTCTTTAAAATGAGAAGTTGCATAAGTTAAGGTAAAGTATTGTGAATGCACAAGTTTTATCTGTACAATCTGTGCAATATATGCAAATATGCAAGTGTGCAATTGTTATAATTTTGCATATCCAGCATATTGAAATGCCAAACATAAAATGTAGCATGTCACAATATTCTCATTATTTTCAATTTGTACTTTATACATCATTATAATTTTTAAAAAATAGATTTTTTACTATATTGTTCTTGATCTGTATAATATTCTTAATTTGTAAATAATTCCTTTATTTAACTTTTTTTAACTTAAACTCACAACTTTTCAGTTTTTCTTGCTTCACTGTGCTGTGTCACCAAGTCAAATTCCTGTTTATGTTACATTTAGCAAATAAAGCAATTCTGGTTCTATTTTTTCATAAAAACTGGTGGACTGATGTTTATTTCTCTTTACCAGAAAAATCATGAAAAAAGTTTTCGTATGTGTCAAAGGTTAATGAATACGTGTCTCAACCTAAGTTAGGTTAGATTCTCCAATACTGAAACATTTAAAAAATGATATTTGAGAATGAGGCCGTTCTTACTTTGTCCATGTCGACAGAGAGCTCTGCAAACCACTGCCTGGCATCTTTCTGCTGCACCACACAGGCGACATGCAGACAGGCTGTGAAGAAGAGCAGCAGATCATGTTACAGCTGATGAATCTTATTTTGAGTCAGTAACTACATTAAATAGCTGTGATGAGCAATGCATGGGGACCAAGCTTACCCAGTGCAATCATGAAGGGAGGGTAGAGAAGACACAAGTCTGTCCTGTATGTGTCATTCACTATTCGCCTGGTAGAGACAGAGACACTGTGTAAGTCTACCAGCTATATGTAGTATGTTGTGAATTTAATTATTCATCACATCACTGGATAAAGTCAAAATGAATGTACATAGACAGCATCATATCATACCAGGCCAGGGGCAGCAACATGTCCTCCTGTCCCATGTCCTGCACATACTGCAGCAGTGGTCTGTAGGGGTGGTACACTATCAGGCAGCAGTCCTGAGAAAAAGATTATATAAACAATAAGTAATCCATCCAATCAAACAAAACAAAGGCCACAGTACAGTTTCAAAGATCTCTCCACTCACCATCAACTCCAGAAGGTAGAACTCACATTCTAATATCTGTAAAGACACAACATCAAAATTTGTATTCGACATATCACAAAAGTTTAACTCAACCTCTTCTAACTAGGGATGGGCAATAGCAAACGTTTTACTTTGATATGATACCAATACTTCTTGTTGCAATTGTTGCAAGACATACTTATCATTTCTCAAATGGGTATGTGATTTTCCAAAATAATGCTAATTTTTAGAAAGAAAAAACAACAAACAAACCAGCCATTAATAATATTTATACCAAAAGCAAATATGAGTAGAATTCAATTAAAATGTTTGTGTTAATGAGTGTAAAAATAGTCTAGTATTTTGCAGAAATACAATAATAAAATGAAAATAAAATAAATACATATCTTTTTGTTTTTGTTCAACCTCCGTTTAACTTTCAGAGTGCGTTGTTTTAACTGTTTGAAGAGGTTAGTCATGTTGCTGCTGTGTGCCACTTTCTTGTCACAAACAGTGCATCTTCCTGTATCCTTATTTATGGGTGAAAAGTATCACAACACCACACTGCACTTCCTTTCTGACATTTTCTACTCTCACAAGTTTGATGCTAAGTGTGTGACTGACTGTGTGCACCTACATGCTCGGTTCTCATCTGTTATAATTTTACAGTCATGTGGAGGCCAGCTAAATATGTCAGGACTGATAATTGGCACAAACATACAAAAGTACTTGAAAACATTTGGGCAACCATCTATGTTTCGTATTTATATAATTTTATTACTGATATTTTTCTAAAGCAATCAATACCAAATCAGTAGCTTGTGAGCATAAAAGTATCAATCCCACAGAATTAATCTATCCATACTTAGTTCTAACTATGTTTGAAAGAAAACACAGATGAAATCACATTATGTCAAATATTAATACCAAGTAAAATCTATATTTTGTTTTTAATTGCATTTAACTTTGCCAGATAAAGGAATAACGATAAAGACTAGCGACCAAAATCCCCAAGTCTTGAACATGAAATTTATATTACCCTTCTCTCATGATGCACATTTTGTTGGGGAGCAGAACTATAAGGAGTAGGGATGTTAATGATAAATCATTACTCAATTAATCGGTATTTTTTGTTTTTTGTCCCAGTTTGTCTCTGGGCCACCATCACTTTTACTATGTCTGCAGACTGGACTTGAAAAATTATGTTTAGGAGTTGCAGCACCCCGCTAACTCATTCTCGACTGTATGAACCACTCCCTCCTTTTATCGCTGCCTAGTAGATCACTATAAATAATAGTTTACACAGCTTTCTCGACAGGCAGCGTGTCAGAACAGCCCAGATGACGTCCTGGCAACTTACTGGAGATGCTGGGTAAATAAAAAGCTGGTGGTGCACACCACTTGACACCACAGTGAGAAATGCAGAACGGACCTGTGCACAGTTACACATGGTCTAAACTGCAGTATGTCCCACAGTAACAAGATTTTTATCGGAAGATTGCGAACATTAGCTAAGGAATCTCACATACTGGCAGACAATGACATGGCAACACTGTGATACGGTGTCAGGGATTCTTGGTATGCTGTAATGTAGCACGGCGGTGCATAAATAACTTTGCAGAGGAAGCAGGAAAACAATTGTGGTTGATTTATAGCACAGTTGATCCACCAGCATCTGGTTACTTGAGTGGTTTAAGCTTGTGAATTGTATCTTTGTGTTGTGCACCATACTGCTGTTTGAACTAAACAACATCTATTTTCAGTCTCAAGCTGAAACACATGTTTTAACTCTGCCCTGCCGCCTGGTCTCAAGCCCTCCTTTCAAGTCTGACCCTTATTCAAACTTTGTTGGTGTCATGTACGTCCCTTAAACACAAAAACACACTTGAATAGTCTTATCAGGAACTTGTATTTGTCCTTGTGTTATTAGACTGCTTGGAGGGTAACAGTTTTTAAAAGCCTAAAATTTAAATTGTTACATAAAAATTTTACTTACATGATTCATTCTGTAAGGGAACTCCTTTGGAAAGGCATAGGAAAATCTTGTTTTCACTGTTTGAGTAAAACAAAACATGGTTACACTGTTTCCACTGCAGAAGAAACACAATTTGAACCTATTTTCAAATTTAGGAAATACGTTGCTCAACGTGGTGACTTACACACAGATGTTGCTGCAGATATCAGCCTGGTATTGGACACTACTCCAAATTCCTGAAATGACATAAATATTTGAGCTCAGATCAGATAAATACTGGAGGACTTAAATGAGGAGCTGGGCAGTGTGTTGCTTTCTGTTTAAGTGGCCTCTTCTGAAGATATAAAATAAATGGAGACTTGAGGCAGAATGGGAGCATAGGCTTGTACTTTTCCCATCATTAACCATGAGATAAGAAGCTGAAAATGTGCTGGTTGAAAATTCTTGTCTTACCGCCACCACAAAAATTTCCATACCTCAACTTTAGAAGCCAGGAAAACACATGTAGGTGCCATGAGAACTGGATCTATACTTTTCAGAGAATACCTTCAAAGCAGAGGAAAAAGAGACTAGATGACAATGAAGCACATACTACACTGCTCACAACTAAAAAGTGTGTGGTACATTAACATAACACTAACTGAAGGTTTTAACTTGGGATATGTTACATTGACAAAATCAAATGTTATAATATATGTGTCTTGAAAGGCAATAATGTGTCAATAATGTGATATATTTTGGACCTTGATAAAAGTGAATTTATATCATATTTTAATCTAAACTAGAGGTGAGTAACATGGTTTCTGAGATTAAAAAAACTGTTAGCAATGTGGCCAAGCAGACAAAGTTATTCACCTCAATTTACATTGTCAAAAGTATTGATCCATCAATACTTTCGCATTACACATTTAAAACAATATGATATGTGTTTATTATAGTGTGTAAGTACCAAAGCTACAGAAAAGTGCTCATTCAGACATCAAGTCAGTTCAGTCTATATGGTCTTGTCTGAAATTTGGTTTGCACTAAAAACAGGCAGTGTTCAGTGACTTTTTCTGTACCAACACTGTATGCATACAGTTAATTTAAAAAAATTCTGATACTGTGACAACTGTATGTCAAATAATAAGTGTGTCAAATGTTGCATATCCACATTACAATAACTAAAGTCCCAGATGAAATTTATTCTAATATCACTTTTTTATCACTAATATCCCTTGTCCTTACCTGGCATAGAAGCGTTTGAAATAAACAGTTGCAGTAGCAATGACCTGCTGCCGCAGCTTCAGGTGTTCCCCCAAAGCCTGGATCACTGAAAGAGACCAAATTAAACTGTCAATAACAAAGCAAAATACCCACGCTTCATTATCTAGTTAAAAATACTTGTTAGGTTGTCAACAATAAATACAAATACATAGAATTTTTAAATAGCAACTGCAATACTCACTATAATCCAATATATTCCTGTTAGACTGTATAAACAGCATACATAGGGTGCTGCGTAATTTAATGTAATCTAAGAAGTCAACAGGTATTGTTAATAAGGCTCAAGCTATGAAAACTTTACAAAAATTTAACTATTACCATTGGCAAAGAAAATCTGCAGCTTCCAGTACTCCTCTTCTGACAGGAACTTCAGGTCCTTCTGGCGCTCTTTCATCAGGTCCTGTTTGTCCAGAACCCACTGTAGACTGTGACGGATGAAATATTACAATATTATTTCAATATTCACAGTTACGTTGGTTGGTCAAACTGTCAACCAAGCTAGCGGGTAGCACATAAACCACTGTGGTAGCCATCTAACCCTGGGAATATTTTAATGTCGCAAAGCACGAAAGATACAAAGACAAGTTAGTCTAAATAAGCTTTAATATGGCCTCTATCTTTGGCAGTCTTTCTTTTTATCTTTATTTAAAAAGCTTTTCTATATCGTAGCCATAGTCATAGTCCAGGAGAAAGTATTAGCTCTTCAGTAGCTAAAAGCTAGCAGCTAGGCCTCACAACACAGACGTATTTACTAAATTAAGACGAAACGTCAAATTATTAATAAAAACTTACTAATGAGAACTCTGCCAGAAGTTTCCCGCCATATCACAGCAGCTGAGGTAGAGAGGTACACTTTAAAACTAATATCACTCGCTTACAAAGAAGTGGATAGCACAGGCAAAGTAGTTATGCTAAGCAGACACTGGAGAGTAACATTAAAAGTCTTCCGGAGAAAGATGTAGAACTCAGTGGCATGGTTCCGGAATATTAGTTCCGCCCTTCAGTAGAAAGATGTTTGTTTGTTTGTTTCTTGTTCAACAAGTATTCATGGCTGTTTTCTTGTTAAATCTAGAAAATGTACTTTCATCATTTCAACTGCAAAAAATAAAATGACAGCAGGAGTGGATGAGACATGGATGGATAGGTGGGCGTGTGGATTGGAAGATTGATGGATGTGTTAAAAAATTAAACACATTAGCGTGACATGTGCAAAACTGCAGTGTGCATGAGTATGGGTATACAAATTAAATTACATTACATTAAATTGAATTGAATTAATTGATTTGTCTTCTTCTTCTTTATCTTCTTCTTCTTATTATTATTATTATTATTATTATCATTATTATTATTATTATTATTATGACTACTATTTGTTTTTATTCGAACATGACACTATGCAGACAATTAGGTAAAGAATAACAGCACATGTTGATCAAGTTTTAGTGATAAAATTAAGATTTCAACCGCCTGTAATAAGTTAATTGACGTAACCTTGACAGATGTTTGTAGGGACATTCACCCTTGGGTTGGGAAGGTTCAACATTCCTCTGTCGTGTTCGGGGAAGGGCTGAGGAGGATATAAAGAGTCCACCACAGACTAAAATGCGTGAGTGACCAGTTTCCAGTCTCCAGCTGAGTTGCAGAAGTTAAACAGGAGCATCAACATGAGCCGCAGTCCAGAGAGGATGTCTTCATACCGCCGTCATTTCGAGGGCACCTTTGCTGCGCCTCCTGCCTACCAGCTCCGGGTGTCCAGTCCTTCTCCCACCCGCAGGGACACCCGCCACCGGTCGGTCAGCTTCACCCGGAGTGGTGGGTCTTTAGGGCGCAGAGCCATCTCCAGTAAGGCTCGCATGACCAGGTGAGTCATATGTCTGTACTGTACTGACCCATACCCATAATAAGCATTAAATGGGTATGGACGTGGGAGGTTTGAGCTAATTACATAGATCTCAGCTGTCATATGAGTTGTTAGTGCAAAGCACCTAATAGATCTGTTCACAATGGAAAAAAAACATCCATAAAATCAAAATTATGATTCATGTACTGGAAACTTTTCATTATCATGTGCAATATTATTTTCATTATTATTTTAATGTACAAGATTACATCATATATTACATTCATCATCATGTACAATACTTCATTTAATATTATGAAATCTTATGTTCACTGTTGTGTTTAAAGTTACTTACATTTTTCATAATTTTTTATCATGTACAATATTATATTCTTTATGGGGTGCCAAATTACTTCTTTTTTACTTTTCATTATCACAGACATAATTTCAGTATCATTGCCAATTCTGTTTTTTCTATTTTATAACTTATCTTAACTTATCTAACTTATCTTACTTCTATTGTTATTCTATTAGGCACTGTTGTTTTGCTGTTGTTTACTCCTTATACACTTTATATATTATATTTCACTTTATATTTAATATTTTATTGTTTTGTTATTTTATGTAACTGTAATTTTGAAGCAATCTTTTGCACAAGAATTAGCTTCAGCATTAATAAAGTTGTGTCATATGTAAACTTCCTGGTCCTGTCTGCAGCAGTGTGAGTATGGGAGCGCTATGTTTTGGTATGTCCATGGGGCTCGGACCACAACTGGACTTGGATGCCGCTGCAGCAGAGAACCAGGCCTTTATGATGACTCGGACCAATGAGAGGCAGGAGATGGTGGCCCTCAATGACCGCCTGGCAGTGTATATTGAAAAGGCGAGAGGACTGACCGCACAGACACACATTTACTCATGTATCACTCCTTAAATCAGCATCATTTTTATTTACTGACACCTGAACTTTGCAATCTAACTTCTTTGGGTCTTTACCCCACAACCTTTAGTTCTTTTTTTAAAGAAATTATTCCTACATAAAGTATTATAACAAAAGCAAGAAGCCTGTATGTATAAAGCAGTAAACTGATATTTTGTGCTTACAACTTGTGCTCATCAGGTAGGTCTTTGTCTCCTGTATTTCGTCTTAAAGGTGCGAACTCTGGAGTCAAAAAACAAACTGCTGGAGGCTGAGATTGAGGCCCTGAAGAGCCGCCATGTCCGACCAGGTCTGAGGCAGCTGTACGAATCTGAGCTGAAAGATCTCCTCCGGGTCGCCGAGCAAATGAGAGTCCAGAGGGTGAGGGAGATCATATCTCATGAACTTAACATGTTTAGATCATGTGTTTCAAAATGTATTGACACTGGTGCTCCTTGGTGGCCTGGTAACTCAATTTGTAGAGCATTTGCACCACGTACTAAACGTGGGAGTCCTCGGCAGCAGCCGTGGGTTTGACTCCCACCTACAGTATGGCCCTGTACTGCATATCATCTCACACTTTCCTGTCATATCTTCAGCTGTCCTATAGATTAAAGGCATAAAAAGTCCCCCCAAATATTTAAAAACAAACTAATTTTCTCTTCTTTATCTGCTGCATTTTTCTGTTCAGCAACTGTTCAATTATCATGTATTTGGTCTGGACAGGATTTGTCTGTTGCAGCCAAGGAGGCAATGTTGGGCCAGTTGGACTCACTGAAGGCCAAATATGATGAGGCTGTGAATGCCCGGAAGAAGACGGAGCATGACATTGAGAATCTCCGTCCGGTAAGAAACAGTGGAAAGTCTTCTCACAGCTTCTACTTTCTTTTTTGTAAGTTGATACAATTGTTACGAACAGAATTCACTTTTATTTCACCACCATTTTCCAGGATGTGGATAAAGCAACCTCAGTGCAGATTGGGCTGGAGAAACACCTGGAACATCTGGAGTCTGAGCTGGCCTTCCTGCAGAGAGTTCACAAGGAGGTAATGCATGTTTGTCTGTCTATCTACAGCATACTGTGTGTATGAGTCAGTGTCTGCTGGCTGGCATGCTTTTCATTTTATCATTAGTGGGATAATAGGCTGGTAATTGTTGTTATGACAGGTTTTTACTTAAATCGAGACCTCTATGATGAATAGACCGCGTATGACCATAAACATGGCAATTATCAGCCGGGTGTGAAGACTCAGAGGAAGCTAAAGGGGAAAGCTGTGACTAACCTTGTTTCCAAATCACTTACTGGCATATCAGATCTGGTTGTTTGTGATCTACTGACAGGAAATTGAGGAGCTGATGCAGCAGATCTATTTAGTGACCTCCAAGGTGGACCTGACCTTTGGCCTCCCAGACCTGTCCACTTCTCTCAGACAGATTCAGTCTCAGTATGACAGCATCGCCGCCAAAAACCTACAGGTGGTCTGACACGATAATGCTGCCCCCTCATGTTAATAATACATATGTGATCTTTACTGCTTTGGTTAGAAAAAAACATGCAAGGAATACTATTTCTTGAATCTATTGTAACATTGTTTATGTTTGTTCTTCTCCAGGAAATGAACACCTGGTATGGTTCAAAGTTTCAGGACCTGAGCACCGCCTCCACCAAACATGTTCAGAGTGTTCGGAGTATGCGAGAGGAGATCGCAGGCCATAAGAAGGATGTGAGTACAATTTTCTATACTTGTTTATGCTTACTACTTCTACCACTTCCTAACTTTGTGTGTGTGTGTGTGTGTGTGTGTGTGTGTGTGTGTGTGTGTGTGTGTGTGTGTGTGTGTACAGATTCTCAGCAAGGAACGTGACCTGGATGCACTGAAGACAAGGAACGAGTATTTGCAGGCTCAGATTCGTGATTTAGTGGAAAAATACAAAAAGAAGGAGGACGACTTACAGGTAATTGACATGATGTGCTATTGCAGACTGCTCACATAGTGCGTATGATGTATTGTAGTCACCCTTTGGCTCAAAACTCCTTAAAAATATATATTCTGTTGTATTTTACTACAACAGGAGCGTATAGAGGCCATTAAGCTGGATCTGAAGGTAACCAAGGAGAAGATCGCTCTACTGCTGCGAGAATACCAGGACCTGCTAAATGCGAAGATGGCTCTGGAGATTGAGATCACCACCTACAGGTGAACAAAACATAACCTCTGTTTGAAAGGTGCAGTAAGCAATTCTGGAGAAAAACAGTTGATTTTTTAGTCTCATTTTTCAAATATAGGATGGGACAATGATGAGTAGAAACCCTTTGTTACTGCACAAAGGGTATTTTTCATTTTGTATGTAGCGTTCATTTTAATTTCCCTCCCCTCCGTATTTGTCTCAGGAAGCTGATTGAGGGGGAAGACAGCCGTCTGAGCACCATGGTCCAAAACCTGTCTCTTACCGGAGGCCGGCAGCTCACTGCCAGTGTTAGCATGCATGCAGCCTCAGCCTCAGTCTCTGACAGCTCAGCCTCCGCAGTGACTTCAAAGGTAGATGGAGCCCCCAATGGCTCGACCGGTGGCGGTGCTGAGAAAGCACCAGGTGCTGGTGCAGCGCGAGTGGGGGCAGCCTCATCAGACACTCAGGCAGACCAAGAGGGTCAAGCAACTGAGATGACCGAGAGGAAAACTCTCCTCATCAGGTAGAAGGTTACGTTTGTAAATGTAAATGTCTTCTCCAAAGCTCTGATAGTGAATTGATACAGTAAAATATTTTAATCTTACTTCTCCACCTGTTTCCCTGTTTTCCCCAGAACAGTTAAGACAGATGAGGACACTTATGAGAGCGACACACAGGAGCGCACAATCACCATTTCTGGAGCAGCTGATGATTCAGAATTAGAGTAGACCATTTATCTACTGCAGATCTCACTGGACGACCCTTTCTAACTGTATGCTGTACACCAACATTTCATGTCATGTTGTTCAGGTGTTTGTGCTTTGAAAATCCTAGAATTCAATGTTGAATTTGAGAGAAACAGTACAGCAGTAAGATTAATTCCACCCTATTCTCAAGCTGCATAGGCCCATTTCAAGGATTGTGTTTGTCATCCATGGAGACTTTACATTAAGGAAGATAAAGTCAGTTTGCTCCCCCTGCTCCTAACATCCTCTGCCTTTCTGCTCTTCTAATCCTCCTGTGTGTCCAGAACATGTCTTTCAAAGTAAATAAATACACAGCAAGCAATCGTGGTTGTGGTTTTCATTTAAATGAAAAAAGTCATTAGAGCTGCAGTGATAAGTTGATTAATCACAGTGGGTCACAAGAAAATTACTTGCCACCTATTTTGTTAATCGATTAAAGGTTTTAGTCTTTTTTTAAATTATTTATTTAGAAAAAACAAACTATTTGCTGGTTCCAGCTTCTCAAATGTAAGAATCTGCTGCTTTTCTGTGTCACTCACAATAGTAAGTGAAGAGTCTTTGGGCTTTGGACAAAAGAAGCAATTTGAAAACGTCACTTCGGACTCTCGGAAACTTTGATAAGCATTTTTCACATTTTTTGACACTTTATAAACTAAACGATTAATAGTGAAAATGACTGGCAGATTAAATGATAATATAAATAACTGTTAGTTGCAGACTGAGTGTGAACTGGAACACTGAAAAACACAAACACACTTAAACAGACACTTTTCTCTTTTTATTTTTCCATTATTTATTTAAACCAAAGCAGCAACTGACATTAAAGGGAGGTACAATTGCTACAATTTCCTCATGTAAACTTGTGATTTCAAAAAGCTAAGAAATTATATACAGTAACAAAAATATTCCAGTTAGTAGGAAGTTACATAATAACCTAAAGTTAACAGTCATTAAAACCTTCTTCATTAGTGTCTGAAGACAACTTATGTTTTAATTATGGCATCTATACAGTAATGTGACTTATTTAAAATATCATCCCCTAATTTAAAGGCAAATGGTAGTCTGTTTGAAATACAATAACAAGCCAAGAGTAGCATTACTCAAAGTCCTTTCATTATTTCCCCAAGTGTGTCCCACATGTTCCCAATGACAAATACAAAGAAATAGAAAACTAAAGTGAGTACCAAGTGCAATTAACAGTACAAAATAATTTGGCATCTCACCAAAAAGAAGTAATCTTGATAAATTACCTTAGAAAATGATGTTATTGACTGCATTCAAAAAGCACACATTGATTTGTCACTGCTCTATGATTTTACATTTCTAGTGCAATGGTTTGGGTTCACCCCCGACTCCCCCAGCGAGACGATAAACCGCAAGGCTGACTTCATGTGCCAGGGCGTCAGCGCTCTCCTAAAACACAAACATAATATCTGTATGTATCAGAGGATAAAAGCAAAAAGAAGAGAAATGTTCCTGAAGAGGACCAAAAGAAACTTTTACCTGTGTTTCTGCCTCTGCGTAAACTCTCACCACATCCTCGGTGCCGGAGGGTCTCACGAAGGAGCGGGCGAGTTTGTACTTCTTCACTAAACTGTCGATGGCCTCCTGCAGTCCCACAGGGCTCACCGCCCGTCTCTCTGCATCTGTTGTGTCTATCACCCGGCGGTCTGACACCTACACAAAACACAAATACAGCTCATATAAACATTTTCCCTCTCAATCATCACTTATGACCATCTAGAAAGCATGTAGGTGTCTGTATCTGCAGACACTCTGTCCCCTTCCATTATTTCAGGCATATCAAACTGTAGTACTGTTTATTGACTATAAAGGTCATGTTGGTGGAATTTAAGATTCAGTGAATGTCATACTTGGGTAAGACATGCAATAGAGGCTTAATTTCTTGCTCATGACCTTGTCAAGTCAAGAAATCATAAAGAAGCGTTTAAAACAGCTATGACATTTTTAAAATATCCATCAGAAGCAGCCCTTCAGGATGTGAAGCGTTGATGCAAGGATGGACAGAAACAAGGCCCACTGATTATTGTTTTGACTAGGACTATCGCTGCCATGGTTATCAACATCCAAATCAGCATTTCAATGGTTTGCTCTTTTCTTTTCTTTTCTTTTTCTCTTTTTTTTTGAGAAGAGGAAGATGCATCGGCTGAACAGAATGAGGCAAAAGACTGATGAATAGCAATACATAGAGCTCCTCTATGGTGTTTCATTAGTCTCAAAACCCATGCACATAAAAACCAGCTGCGTGCATGTGAATCAAGTGTGCAGAACATTATATGCTGATGGAAATGCATCGTCACAAGGGACCATTTCTGTTCTTTGTGCACAAATGCAGTCCAAGTTCAACCCCCCCATACATGCTAGCATCTGCTTCACACTTGCTTGCTCATCAAACTGACTTTTGAGACTCAGGAGGCAGGGGTTGAATAATGTCAATAATAATGTAAGTAAACAATGATCACAAGTCAAAGCTTCGAGTACTCGCAGGTAATTCTGACTGAAACATCAAAGCCCTCAAAATGTTATTTGGGACAACACCCAAAACATAATTCAGATATGTCCATTACATTTTAAAACTAAATATTTCCCTTAAAATTCAAGGACTTTCAAGGCCTGTCAGAACCTTTTAAGAGGGGCAAAAAACATGAATAAATGAATGAGAACCTTGACTTTGAGCTGCCTGTTTGGCAGGTCGCTGTAGATGGCGTCCCACTGCTGGATCGTGATTCCCTTGATGGCTAATATGGCTTCAATCAGCAGCATGTCAGAGATGGCATCACCTACAGTCTTGAGAGATAAAAACACAAGGTAACACATCAACACTGCAAGAGGGTGCAATAATAATAATTATGTCTGGCTTTAGTTGCTCAGTGTGTGTGTGTGTGTGTGTGTGTGTGTGATCACCTGGTTGATGACGTTCACAGTGTTCCGCAGAAGGACAGCCGCTCTCTTCCTCTCCTCGTCAGTGCTGGAGTTCTCCGCCAGCTGTTGGATCTTTTCTTCAGCCGCTGTACTGAACAATACCTGAGCACAACACAAACACATGATGACAGATAACATTAGGGCTGATTATTTTCATCACTGATTAGTCTGTTGATCATTTTCTCGATTAACGGATTAGTTGTTTGGTCTATAAAATGTCAGAAAATTATGAAAAACGTTGATCACAGTTTCACAATTTTGTCCACAACCCAAAAATGTTCATGTTTACTGTCACAGAGGAATAAATAAAACAGGAAATATTCTCATTTAAGAGGCTGAAATCAAAGAATTTAGATTTTTTTATGTAAAAATTATTAAAAAATGAAGCACATTAATGACACCGGATATACCAAACATTGTGCTTTGTGTGTGTCTGATCTACTCACAGTTCCATGACCATTGGCCTCGAAGTACACGCCGATATCAAACTCCTGCGCTGCGTGATGAAGGTGCTTCACGCCAGTTTTGGTACATCTCACTGTTACCTAAATCACATGAAAATGTGTGAGTGCTAACTTAATCATATAAAAAAAAGAAACGGAAGACATGCACTTGTGGTTCTTCACCTTCATAGTGTCTTCTAGGTAGTGTGTTGAGCTTCCATTAGCGTAAGCGGTTTGCACCACTGCAGTCTTCAAGTCTAGACCAGCCTGTATGAACAGAAACAAAAAACAATCATTAAGTTTGCAAAAGTGTGTCTATTTGTTGTTTTTATGTTTATGTATTTGAGAGTTTTACCTGTGTGAGCAGCTCTTTCAGGAAGGTGCTGATGAGTGTAGCAATTTTGTCTCCATCCAGCAGGTGAAAATGTCCTTCACAGTCAGTGTAGTAGTAAACAATTCGGTCAGCATCGCCGTCAAAGGAACAGCCACGCTCCCCTGGGTTAATCTTAATGCCTTCACAGAGACCAGAATAGACAGAGGAAGTGATAAATTAAAAACAGCATCAATCTTTCTTAGGCTCATGTACATTTATTTAGCACTAAAGCTTTATCTATAGGGACACAGAAATGTAACACTTGTTGGATTTATAGACCTTTAAGCTCATTGTACATCAGTTGAGATACAAGCATCAGCAAAAAAACTCAAATTCAGGGCAAGAATTATACCACAGCCAGTGTCATGAGTGAATACTTGGCGAGTATCTGATCCACCAACCAGCACGCACTGTATTTTAATAAGAAATCTTAATTTTTGAAAGGGTTCACCCGTCATTCCCACAGTTTTCTCCCAGTAAAATAATGCAGCTAACCAACAGAGGCTGGTGAGGGGCTGAAGCGACAAAATCCAAAATGTAAAGTTTGTACAAAAATGCAGTTTATCTTCATTGATTATATTAATGCCGAATTGATAGGAAGACTGCAGACATATGATGCCTTTTATCTTGTCTTTATAGAGCTACTGTGTGTGTTTTTGCAGACACGTAAGGAACTGTTAATATGTCAAATTTCTTAAAGGTGTAATATTAACCCTATTAACCAATTAACCCAATTAAAAATTAATGAATTTAACTGCTAATTCCGTAAAATTTTTAACATTTTGTCACCACTGCAGAAACACTACGTAGCTGCTAAAGTATGATAAGACTGTCTGACATTGACTGCAGTTAGTTATTGGCTTGATTAATGATTTAGAGTCTAATGATTACTGACAATGGCTGATCAGGCTAATTATCATTCAATTCTACTGTTTTGTCTTTGTACAATGTAAATATCACTTATTTTTACTGCACCATTGGTTTTGGCATTGCAGCCTTACATTTTAGCTACTATTTGTATTTATCACAGGCCAATGTGGCCCTCCACTAAATATGTCATATTTCTAGAACTGCAATGATGAGTCAGAGTTAAGTTTTAAAGAAAAAAATGTCCAAATTCTCTGATTCTCAAATGTGAATATTTCCTGGTTTCTTCACTCCTCTATGACAGCAAACTGAATATCTTTGGGTTGTGCACAAAACAAGACATGTGCGGGTGTTGCTCTGGGCTTTGGGAAATAGTGATCAACATTTTTTCGCCATTTTTGGACATTTTATGGACCAATCAACTAGATTCATCGATAATAAAATTATTGTTAGTTGCAGTTGCTACTTAAGTCCAGCCTGAAATTATGAGGAATATATCACATAAAGTGAGTTCAAGGCCAAATACTATAGTCATTATTTGGTTGTTTGCTGATAAACAGTCTCCATCTTGTGGTCAAACCTGCATCAATGACTTCATCTCAAATAAGCCACAGATACAATACATCATATCTACTGTTTTGTTGTCACTCTATTAGTAAACAGATAAAAAATGAATCTCCTTTTTAGACGGATAATTCCCATCTGCACCTTTCTTTGCTCTTTGAACCATAATAAATACTGATAAAAAATATCGTCCAGAGGGCACAGTCGCACCTGTTGGAGGTTTTTGCTGCACTTTGACAAAGTCAGCTCCACACT
This sequence comes from Lutjanus campechanus, assembly GCA_027495735.1. Taxonomy (NCBI): domain Eukaryota; kingdom Metazoa; phylum Chordata; class Actinopteri; order Lutjaniformes; family Lutjanidae; genus Lutjanus; species Lutjanus campechanus. The sequence continues at coordinate 60,494 of JAJHUR010093211.1, forward strand.
GGTGGTTGAGCTTTCCTGTACTGCCGTCATTAAACAGTGATACATGCAGCTCCTTCTTCAAGTGACTCTCCATCTCACGCAACTTTAGAGCCCCGATACCATTAGCACCATCCACAGAGAGGTGTTTCTGGTCATCTGTACAATTTGATGCCTACCAGAGAGAAAAAGATGAAGGGAGGATGAAGAAAGGAGAGATTTCTGGATGGATTTCAAAAACACAAACACATCAAAATACTAAGGACTTTAATGAAGTCACAAAAACAAGTGACACAACCTGTTTTCTTACATTCTTTGTGAGCTGAATGAAAGCTTGGCAGAGTTTCTTATAGTATCCTTCCACTGTGGCTTCTCCATATTTACCCTGTGTGTTCTGACAGCAGACCATGTAGTGGAGCTGTGGGGTGGTCACCAAACCGTAGTCTGATGAGCAAGACAAGAAAAAAAGGTACAGATTTAATAAAACTCAGCATGCAAACAAATCAAAGCAACATGAGGGTCTACAAGTTAAATGAAACCTACCTTTGCTGTGACCACAGAGAGCAGAGACTCCGTCCAATACTGCCTGTGACAGGCTGGCACTGCTGCTTCTATAGTCAGAGGACATAGGAATTTTTTAGCCTTTTGTTATACCCATTTTGTAGAGTTGATATCTAGAATTAATAATACTAAGAGGCATAAAAAGTTTAAATTGTTGGCTGTGTATAACTACAAAATCCAAACAAGACGTTACTTAAGATCATATACCTGGTGTCTTTGCCCACAAACACGTTGGCCTCCTGGCTCATGTTTATGGTCTCTTTCTCTATAATGTCCTTCAGTGCAGCAAGCAAATCTTCCTGCTCAGCGTTGGCCAGCTGGGTGGCGTAGCCCTCCCATGTTGGTGTCACCATCTCCCCCATGGGGTCAATCAGCTTCACCCCGTTGTCTTCCTACAAGAGTGCAGATAGAGAGACAGGAGGAAGGTGAAAGAGAGGATTAAGATTGTGATGATGATTGCTTAGGGTCACATGAAGAGAAAACAACATTAGAGGGTTGAAGAAATAAGGTTATGACTGGAAACACTGACTGTGAATGCCAAAATAAAAACCAATATCCTAAAATATCCACATAGAACACAAACTAAATCATAGATATATGGCTAGGA